>JAINUG010000989.1:0-37947 GCA_029706075.1 Aldrovandia affinis | reverse complement strand
TGTACAAACATATTATACCCTACATAAATATAAGCTGTATGATTTGTATGCATCCTATATACTTATGCCAGTGGGAAAATGAAAAGAGAAGAAATTTGAGTTATCTTGACTCTAATGGCTTTTAATTTATTTCTGAAGACACTTGTTCAGCACAGTAATACTTTCATAATTATATACAGGTTTTCTGAGTTGTATAAAACAAGCATGGCAACACTGAACATCAGAGGTTCTGGTCAGCTGACCATTAGACCAAAACTTAGAAAGTAGTGAGTAGCTTATTATGGTTTTTTAATCGATTATTATTATTTATTTGTCTCGCTTTGACCTTCAGCTGAACATAATGCTGAACAAACCTGGGGCAGATCCTTTCAACTTTGAACAAGCAAGTTATATGTAAGTAACAAATCTTGGGTTTCCGTTTATGACTTCATAAACATATACAGTGGGGAAAATAAGTATTTCACCCCTGCTGATTTTGTGAGTTTGCCCCCTTACAAAGAAAGGAACGGTCTATAATTTTCATGGTAGGTTCATCTTAACAGTGAGAGACAGAATATATAAAAATCCCAGAAAATCTCATTATATGAATTTTAAACATTTATTTGTGTTTTATTGAGGAAAATAAGTATTTCACCCCTAGCAAAACATGACTCAGTACTTGGTGGAGAAACCCTTGTTGGCAAGCACAGCGGTCAGACGTTTCTTGTAGTTGGTCACCAAGTTTTGCGCAGATCCCAGGAGGGATTTTGGCCCACTCCTCTTTGCAGATCCTCTCCAAATCCTTAGGGTTGTAGGTTGTCGCTTGGCAACTCGAAGCTTCAGCTCCCTCCACAGATTCTCTATAGGATTAAGGTCCGGAGACTGACTAGGCCACTCCATGACCTTAATGTGCTTCTTCTTGAGCCACTCCTTTGTTGCCTTAGCCATATGCTTTGGGTCATTGTCATGCTGGAACACCCATCCACGACCCATTTTCAGTGTCCTGGCTGAGGGAAGGAGGTTCTCACCCAAGATTTCCCGGTACATGGCCCCATTCATCCTCCCCTCGATCCGGTGAAGTCGTCCTGTCCCCTTAGCAGAGAAACAGCCCCAAAGCATAATGTTTCCACCGCCATGCTTGACGGTGGGGATGGTGTTCTTGGGGTCCAAGGCAGCTTTTTTCTTCCTCCAAACACGGCGAGTCGAGTTGATGCCAAAGAGCTCGATTTTAGTCTCATCTGACCACAGCACTTTCTCCCAAGCCTCCTCTGAATCATCCAGGTGCTCATTGGCAAACTTCAGATGGGCCTGTACATGTGCCTTCTTGAGCAGGGGGACCTTGCGGGCACTACAGGATTTCTATCCATTACGGCGTAGTGTGTTACCAATGGTCATCTTGGTGACTGTGGTCCCAGCTGCCTTGAGATCATCAACAAGCTCCAGCTGTGTAGTTCTGGGTTGTTCCCTCACCTTTCTCATGATCAGGTTCACTCCACGAGGTGAGATCTTGCGTGGAGCCCCAGACCGAGGAGATTGATGGTCAATTGGTGTTTCTTCCATTTTCTAATTATCGCACCAACAGTTGACTCCTTCTCACCAAGCTGCTTGCCAATGGTCTTGTAGCCCATTCCAGTCTTGTGCAGGTCTCCAATTTTGTCCCTGATGTCCTTAGACAATTCTTTGGTCTTGCCCATTGTGGAGAGGTTGGAATCTGATTCATTGATTGATTCTGTGGACAGGTGTCTTTTATACAGGTAATGAGTACTTAATTAGGAGTACTAATTAAGTAAGAGGACTAATCTGTGTGCCTCCTGGTCACATAACCGGTCTGTGGGAGCCAGAATTCTTGCTGGTTCGTAGGGGGTGAAATATTTATTTTCCTCAATAAAACACAAATAAATGTTTAAAATTCATATAATGTGATTTTATGGGATTTTTTTAATATTCTGTCTCTCACTGTTAAGATGAACCTACCATGAAAATTATAGACCGTTCCTTTCTTTGTAAGGGGGCAAACTCACAAAATCAGCAGGGGGTGAAATACTTATTTTCCCCACTGTATATTTATGGAGAAAGGGTACAAATTAAATCATTGGATTACAATTGAAAATGTACATTTCATAAGCATGAAGCCAACCATTTTCTAAATTATGTCATATTTTTTCTGCAGGAACATGCCTGACCATATTCAAGCCAGCATGGAGTACATCTTTCGCAAAGGGGACATAAAGCAGCCGAGCAGATTCCTGTCTGTGCTACTGGCAGTTAGTGGTAGGTTTCTCACTGCACCCATCAACTTATCTGTTTTTGCATTATAAATGTGATATGCAAATACACCTTGTTGCTGTAATTCATGAAAGTGTATTTGATTTAGTGACCTTTTCAAGTGTTTGACCATTGACCCCTCACACAGGTATAGCTGCCCAGACTGTGCAAATTTCATATGTTATATTAGCAGGATTGTAAATTTACTGAATATGATATTGATGTAACAATTACAGTTGTGTGAGTTGGCAGAAAGAAAGCAAAAAGCATCCTCTGTGTTGCTGTGTGTTTAGCTGCGTGATTAATTAATATGAATCATCTATTCTGCACTTTCAGGTCTGGCCACCACCGCAGCCCCGACTACCACGACTAGCCCCGTCCTCCTGCTGATCACAGACTCAGGAGGGTCATTCCCTGGATGGGCCCTGGCCATCATCATCCCCTGTGGTATCGCCATTATTCTTGTCCCCTTCTGGATCCTCCTGTGTGTAAGTACTACATGGGGTGTGTATGGAATTGAGTGTGTGTGTGCATGTGTGTGTGGGTGCCTATGTGTGTTAATATGCATATTTGTGAGTGTGTGCCTATGTGTGTGTGTGTGTCTGTATGTGTGTGAATGCACACATTTGTGCGTGCCTACATGTGTATGTTTATATTTTTGTTTGTGCATGTGTATTGTGCCTCCTATGTGTGGTCTCTCTCTCTGTCTTTCTCCTGTCTCCCAATGAGCTACAACTCCCCAATGCCTACTGTATGAGGTCATGCTCTTTCTCTGACTTTCTCTCACCCGTTATTGCAGTGTCTGCTGTATTTGTAGTTATGCTCTGACATTCTCAGTTTGTGTGTATGGCTGCCTGTATGTGTGTGTGTGTGTGTGTGTGTGTGTGTGTGTGTGTATGTGTGTGAATGCAAAAATTGTATGTGTGCCTACATGTGTATGCTTATGTTTTTTTTATGCATGCATGTGTGTTGTGCCTCCTATCTGTCTTTCTCCTTCTGTCTCTGAATGAGTTACAACTCTGTGTTTCCTGCAGTTTATGTTGTATTTGAGGCAGTGTTCTCTCTCTGACTTTGTTGCACTTTGTATTGCAGTGTCTGCTGTATTTCTAGTTATGCTCTGACACTCTCACTCTGTATTGCAGTGTCTGCTGTGTGGTTGCTGTGCAGCCATTAAGAGACGTTGGCGCAGGAGGCGGCGCTACAACATGCAACAGTACAGGATACACCCTCTCTGAGAGGATGGAGCTTTGATGTTCAGCTGGAATCTGAAAACCTATCCTGATGAATATATATATTTTAGATATAAGCGTTCATGCACGTACATATAAAAAATAGCAGTAGCAGAGCTGGACGATGCAAGCTATTCCTCTATATTTATTCATATCAATAACTATAATAATTGCACATAATTCATAAACTGTGTTCATTCATCATACAATCAAGCTATTTATTAACATGTAAATGTGTGTTGCATATTTATTAGATTCAATGTTTATTAGAGACTATTCATGTAATTTGGCAATTCAATTTTGTCAATAATTTGACAAGTTGTTTGATATGTTTATACTGGAGAAGACATTTAATGAATGTAAATTTGTTTAACTGTACACATATTCTCTGCAATTATGTTAAATTAACATGTACTGAACACTTAGTAAGTTATATATTTTTTATCATGACCTACATTGCTAAATATTTTTATGAATTTCTGTCATTGAAAGATTATTAAAAACTGCAACATTACATATAAGAATGTGTAAAAATATTCTATTAAGAGATAAATGTTGAGATACAATTTCACACTTATGTTAGCTCTTATTTTCTCTTGTATTTATTTCTTATATATAGGTACAGTATATATTTATATTTATATATGAACATAAATATGATATTGGAGAGGCTTGGTTATTCTGTTTTCATTAATGCACAATATGGGTCTATTGGTGTTGAACGTCTAACATGTTTTCAGATAATAAAGCTTATGCATCAAGGCAATACAAAATAAAGTATTTTGTGTCACATAATTTGCATATTATATTTATGGGAATAAATATACAAAAACATATCTGAAAAAACGCACCAAAATGTGACATTCCAGGTATGACCAAATTGCAATTGTCTCTGATTCACGAAAGGTCAAATGCATGTCTTTTTCTGTTTCACTTATACCAGATATGACTGGACAAAATATTATTAAACAGACATTCGCTTGGAAAAGAAAATTCAGTGCAATAGATGCATCAAGTTCCCATTTTGAACATAACCTGTGGTGCCCACCAATATTACAAACCAAGACGTCAAGTAATTCAAGAAAGATTTTCATTCTTAAAACACATATTATTTCTCAATAACAAAATCCAATGAAACAAAATTTATATTAAGTGAATTTCTGTCTGTTACATAGGTAAGGGCATGTGTTTTTCACCACCTCTGTCAGGAACCTGCAGTTCTGTCCTCCAACACCAAGAGGTTGACGGAGGACTTTCTAAAGCTACTTGTTAAGCAATCAAACATTACGATCTCAAGTAATCATTTAATTACCACAAATGAGGAGCGTATTGCAGTGTAGTAGACTAGTCAGCGTTACACACACGCACACATAATCATAATGATTGATTTGTAAGTAGGTTGCTGCTTTCAATTGTAAAAATATGCCGCTGATATGTTGAAATGAGTGGGTGGATATTTTTAAACCACACAAACTTATAAAAACAATTGGAATCAAAAGTTAAACATATTTGACAGCCGAAAGGCAAAATAAAAATATAAAGAACGAAACTGTTATTGATGGGATGCCTTGATTTTTTTTTTTATTCAGTTAAGGGAGCACAATATTTTATATTTTGGAGTTGAATTTAATCATTGCCAGTTGTTTCCTCTTTCATGACTTTTCATAGAGGTGTAGAAACGTGTCCATTAGAGGAAACTCTCCTCTACCACCTCAACAGAATTGTTGAACTGATAAATATTGATTTGGCATTCTTGTCATATTGGGAAGTGATTGGCTTCCAGAATTCAAGTACAGTTCTGGACTGTTCCAGAATTCAAGTACAGACATCTCACGACTGCTGCAATTCTTTGCGTGATGTACATATTCTATCATCTCTGATTTACAGTCATCCTCATAGCCGAGCATAGATTCTAAGGGAAGGGTCTCCATGCTCAGGATGCTTACTTGCTATGGGTCGAAATGCCACATGGCCTTGTGACATTTATGAGCTGGTTGAACAAATCCTCCCCCAAAATGTGAAAAAAATATTATAAAAGCTATAAAAATTATGTTAAAAAATCACCTTCAAATTCCATTTCTAAGCATCTAGGATACATAAAACCCCTATTGCTATTATTAAAGTCTCAACAGCGCCCTCTATTGCAATGGAAAAATGTAGCCGGAGGACATTATGTCCTCCTCAGATTCAGATTCAGATTCAGATTCCTTTATTTGTTACATCTGTGATACTAGGTACACCAGAGTAAAAATCTTGGGCCTGGCCCCTCAACTTCGCAGCATCAGAAATACACACAGAAAAACCACACATTGTAAACAAAATAGTAATACCCGTAATAGTAATAGTGCAAATGAGCATACATGAATAAATATATAAAACATAGGTAACAATGTAATATGGTAACAGTACAAAATAGCAGGATAGCAGACTCAGTGGTAGTGCAGCAGATGTGTGTGCGCGCGCGTGCGTGCGTGTGCGAGTGTCGCCTGCGCGTGCTGGGTCTGTGCAGGTGTGTCTGTGCTCAGTCCACCTGGTAGTGCAAAATTGGCAGTTGGGCTAGCTAGGCTAGTGGCCAGAGTTCAGTAGCCTGATAGCTTGGTGGAAGAAGCTGTCTCTGAGCCTACTGGTCCTGGCCTGGAGACTGCGGTAGCCTGAGCAGCTGGAACATGCTGTGGTTGGGGTGGCTGGGGTCTTTGATGATCCTGTGGGCTCTGCTGGCACACCGGCTGTTGTACAGTTCCTGGATGGAGGGGAGGGGCGTGCCTCCGCTGATGTGTTGAGCGGACCGCACCACCCTCTGCAGTGCCTTGCGGTTGAGGCCTGAGCAGTTTCCGTACCACGCGGTGATGTTGCTGGTCAGGATACTCTCAGTAGTGCCTCTGTAGAAAGCCCGCAGGATCTTGGGCCCCATCCCGAACTTCTTCAGCCGCCTGAGGTAGAAGAGGCGTTGTTATGCCTTCTTGACTACGTGGCCAGTGTGGGCGGACCAGGACAGGTCCTCAGTGATGTGGACACCGAGGAACCTGAAGTCACTGACCCGCTCTACAGTGGACCCGCTGATGGTGAGGGCTCCTGCCTCTCTCTCCTTCCTGTAGTCCACGATGAGCTCCTTGGTCTTGTCAACGTTGAGAGAGGTTGTTCTCCTGACACCATTGTGCCAGGTTGCTGACCTCTCTCCTGTAGGCCGTCTCATCGTTGTCCGTGATCAGGCCTATCACCGTCGTGTCATCGGCGAACTTGATCACCCTGGTGGAGCTGTGCGTGGCCACACAGTCATGGGTGTACAGGGAGTAGAGGAGAGGGCTCAGGACGCAACCCTGGGGGCCCCGGTGTTGAGGTTCAGAGGGGCGGAGGTGATGGGGCCCATCCTCACCACCTGGCGCCGGTCCGACAGGAAGTTCAGGATCCAGCCGCAGAGGCTGGGGTTCAGCCTCAGGTCCCAGAGCTTGGTGTTGAGCCTGGAGGGTATTATGGTGTTGAACGCTGAGCTGTAGTCCATGAACAGCATTCTCACATAGGTGTTCCTCTTCTCCAGGTGGGTGAGGACGGTGAGGAGTGCGGTGGAGATGGCGTCGTCCGTGGATCTGTTCTGTCTGTATGCAAATTGGTAGGGGTCCAGGGTGGGCGGTAACAGGCTACAGATGTGCTTTTTGACTAGCCTCTCGAAGCATTTGCTCACGATGGGTGTGAGTGCAACAGGGCGCCAGTCATTTAAGCCTGTTACCTTGGTATTCTTTGGCACCGGGACAATGGTGGCTGACTTGAAGCAGGCGGGGACTATCCCAGTGGAGAGGGATAGGTTGAATATGTCTGTGAATGGGCCAGCCAGCTGCGACGCACACACCTTGATCACTGGACCTGGGATCTCGTCAGGTCCGGCTGCTTTGCGGGGGTTGACGCGCATAAAGTCGTTCACCTCGAAGCGGCCGAAGAAGTTGTTCAGCTTGTCCGGGAGGGTGGCGTCGTCGACAGCTGTGCTGGGTTTCTTTTTAAAGTCTGTGATGGTGTGCAGGCCCTGCCACAGGCTGCGTGGGTCGTTGTTGCTAAGCTGGCCCTCCAACTTCACCCTGTAGTCGCGCTTGGCTCCCCAAGCCTTCATAAACACCCATTCAAATGCATTTCTTCCCCACATTTTCTCTTCTCCTATAGACCAATCAGCCATCTCCTTAGGCTAATAGACCAATCAGCCATCGGAATAAAATAATGACATACTGTACATCCAATTAACCCCCTGACAGAAACCTTAGAATCGTGACTTTCCGATTTGAGCACTGGCAAATAATATGAGATTTTTTTAATTAGGTTAATTAGACCAAAAGTAAACCTTGCCTTTTCCTCTCTTTTTTACCTGGAAGTACCGTCCCCCTTCTATTGACATGGTAACTAGGTGCTAGTTTCAGGGAGGTGTGTGGGAGGGGCGTGGGGCCATGTGTGAAAACGCTGGCGTAAACAACACATAAAATGTCCCGACAATTTGAAGCAAGATTTTATACAGATATACAATTTTATTCAAGATGGCAAGATTTTCTGCGCTGGAGTGTTTGAGAGCATTGATGGAAAGCGACGAGGACAACAACTCATCATGTCCCGATACTGAAGAGGATTCGGATGAAGAGAGACAGCATTTTGAATTTAGAATTGATCCAGCTGAGGACCTAACTGACGAAGAGTAAGTAACTATATTTTATTATCAAATACTCGTGAAAATATATGAATTCTGCGTCTTGTGACTACATATTCCGCTTGTTGCGACGTAACAAATTGCAATAGGCACTCACGATCTATGTAAAAATACTTGTCAAACAGCCTAAAATGTTATGAAAAATCTTATGTGCATTATTGTTAAGCTGTATGACTTGTAATATGTGGTATTCCTCTGCCAGATGTGATGTTTGTATTCTGTAGAGATTTGTGTATTTTGCGTCTTGTGACTATATATTCCGTTTGTTGCAACGTAACAAATTGCAATAAGCACTCAAGATCTATGTAAAAATACTTTTCAAACAGCTTAAAATGTTATTTTTTTAAAAGCTATTCACTGTAATGCTCTGATGTATTGTGTGTCCTTACAACCTTTTGCTTTTTATGTTTACAGTGACGATGATGTGGAAGACAAAGCACGTACTCCTCCACCAAAAATGCCACGCAGGACTCCTACACAAAGGTATGTGTCTTATGTGCATTATTGTTAGGCTGTATGACTTGTAATATGTGGCATTCCTCTGCCAGATGTGATGTTTGTATTCTGTAGAGATTTGTGTATGATGTAAATATCACATTTCCTAATGCCTATTCCCTATGCCTGGCTTCTGTTCGCAAGAAATGCGTAATCTGCAAGATGTCGGAGAAACAACAGTGCACTCCATGGGAGTGCAAGGTTTGTGATGTTCCCTTGTGTCTACAGTTGACCAGAAATTGTTTTGAGAAGTGGCACCAAAGACTAAAAAAAAGATGTTTTAATGTTTCACCGTGTTTTAATTTGGAATTTTTGCATATAGTTTGTGTACTGTTTTCAATAAATCTTCCAAAATGAAAAAACAATCAATGTAGCTGTGATTGTCCTTCAAATAAAAATATCAAACACTTTGGAGTAAGTGTGTGTTAAGTTGATGAAATTGAGATAAATATCAGAACACACCAAAATCACAAACCTTCTCTGAGCTAAGCACAGACCTCAGGGGTTAAATTAGAGAAGGGAAGGGTTGATCATGGTTATGATGCACAAGCCATGATATTCAGTTGTGTAGACATGTAGGAGATTTTATGAAAGATACCAAGAGAGAGAGATTAGCTTTTTTATTCAATTACAAATAATTGTGCATTTTTTAATTTTTTTATTGAGGGTAGTAGGGTGTGAAGGGGAGGTCATAGTAATTATTTGTATTATTTATTGTTGGAGGATCTTGGCGAAAGAACGACGTTTGGCTAACGTTAGCTTATTTGTTAGGAATAACAAATAACAAGCTAATCAAACGGGAGAGGAGGATAGCTGACGAGCTGGCTAATTAGAAATGGCCAGAATGGTAAAAGTGGAGAAGGATGTGGTGAAGTTATTGCAAACTCCATTACACTCATTGGAATACAGAGAGAAGACAAGGATTAAAATGGAAGGAAGACCACTTCCTAAAATTACGTTCACTAAGAGAAACAAGAAGGTAGGAGTGTTGTTGGTATGATACTCGGAGCCTCGCTACCAATCGTTTGTATTGCTGGCCCTGGCTTCTTATGGGAAAATCACTGACATGGACTGTCTAGGGGTTTGGAGACATTAAGGATTTGGATTTGCAAACTGTGCAAGCTACATTTACACTGCCTGCCTTGATGCCCAGTTCAGATTTTTTGCCTACATCCGATTTTTTGTACCGCCTGTTTACATCTACTTTTAAAAGTGAGCCATATCTGATACCTGTGTTTACATGGTTTACACTTGAAACAACCCGCATGCGTACACAAGGGTTTGGTTACCGATACGGAAGTGAACAACCATGCCAGCACAGCCATACTGTCTATAGTTGTAGTGTGGGTCGAGGATGGAAGAGCCACTTGCAGATGTCACGAATATCTAAAAGCTAACTACAAGTAGTCAGCCACTAAGTCTGCGAACAGATAAGGGAGCAGGGGGAAAAATGGATGGACAAAGAAAAAGAAACTCCGGGCATAAAGTCCACGGAAAATAACAACCCAAAGGTTGTGGACTCTTCAACGAAGAGGTAAGAAACTAAAATGATTTTAGAGACTTTAGCTCTGGGAGTTTTTTAACCCAAAAACAAAAGAATGAATCTCGAAAAGGAAATGCCACCGGAGTGACGAGCAATAACCAAAGCTAGAAAGGAAATAATCCTCCTAGAACGGCAACCACAGAGTGGCAACGCTAAACCTTTTAAAAGAGATCCTAAATAGTACCTTCTCTCTTTAACTGAGAGACCACCAAGTGGAAAACTAATACCTTAGTTCTAGTACCGGCTAGAGCGTAACAATGGTTTACACAGAAGCGTTTGTGATATGAAAACGCAGCCTTTAAATAGTAGGCGGAATAAACACTGATAATCCACAGCTGGCCATGACCGGAAAAATCCCCAACAAAAGACCATATAAGGGAAATGACAATGACAATGATTCCTCATACAAAACAAAGGGAACCGACCATCACATGGTCAAGCGCCCTCCAGCGGCTGAACAAGGTAAAACCATGACAATAGTAGTATATAAAAATGTGACAAGCGCTGGCAAATGTAAATGCCGATTGAAGTTTTATATTTTTAAACATTATATTTAAAGACGCAGTATGTAGGGTTTATTTATTTAATTTATTTACAAGGCACAGCACATAGTAATCAACATATTCATAAAAAGCGTCAATGGCTACATTGCCAGAGTTAGCTCGACAGCTCGTCGAGAAAAAGTATATGAGTGTCGTTTTGAATGACATATGAATCGGAATGACAGGGAAATTCTGATCTGTGCATTTAGATTTCAATACAGGAGATTCATAAAAAGATTTATTTTCACATATGAATGTGGCCATTTCCGGATCTGAAAATATCTGATTACATGTGCTTTTGTCTTTGATCTCATTTTAATCAGGGTCCTATTTTAACAGGTGTATGCAAGATGCAACTGCCCCCCCCTTCTCCCGACTCACTCTTCATAAAATAGTAATGGATGTCTGTAATCCTTTTATATAATTATTAAGGGCATGTGTTTTCCACCACCTCTCTCAAGAAACTTCAGTTCCTTTCTGATCCTCAAAGCATTGTGGTAGGCACTCTATTTTCACACACTATTTTCAGTGAACATAGTCAATTATACAATTAAGTGCCAATCTGAGTGTTAGTGCAAGGGTGCAAGTCTACAAACTGACATTATTCCAGAGAGGGAGTTTCCATACAACTAAACATGGAGGCTACAACCAGATTGAAGAGAAATCTGAGGAAAGTTCTAACTGAAAGAGTAGAACAATATCTGCCTGGCACCTTGCGCACTGATAGCCGCAATGTATTTTGCACAACCTGAAATATTATATATATTATAACACACTAAAAAGCAACAATAGGCTACCACTTGAAGTCATTGAAACATGAAAAACAAAAGATCACATTTCACAGGAGCGAGGGGACATCCGCTCTCAAAAAAACTAAATGAAAAGACATTATCGACAGGAGGCATGATGCCATTTTACAGAGGCTTTTGTCAGTGCAAACATTCCCCTTGAGAAAATGGACAACCCCAAAATACACTTTTTTTTTTAAAAGAAGCATGTTGAACACATTCCAACGGCTGGTCCTTTGAGAAGGGAATATTTACAGCATTGATATTGGATTTAAACAATATCACAGGCTTTGTATCGGATAACGCGAGCTACATGGTTAAGGTATACAATGACATTCTGCAAGGCTTAGTTCCACATTTTGTTCATTTGACATGCAATGCTCATATTTTAACACTTGCTTGCAATATATGGGCAGACAATTTCCCAAAGATTTACAAACTTCTTGTAACAAAGAAGAAGGTATTCAAACATTGTCTGAGTAGGAAACACCGTTATTTGAAACATCGTAAACATGCAACTACCCAGACAGTACCAGGGGTACTTGGTATGCATCCCTGACCTAGCATGCTCAGTACATCGACTTTTACTGCAGCTTTGTAAAAGATGAGTTAGACATCTCAACTAATACAGCTGCGCTGACAGAAATGATTGCATTGCTGAGGGACAGAAAAGATTTGAAGGAACAGCTGTCTCTTACTTCTAAACACAGCAAAAATCGACCTGAACGACCTGATTAAATAGTTTGAAATTAGAAAAATCTGAATTCACCAAACTTACAATAAAATTAAACATCTGGTCAATGAATACTGAACATTGGCACAGTAGGTGCACAACAAAAAAGATCAATAAACAAACATTGCACATAAACATTCAGTCAGGTCACCGTGAAACCGAATTCATACTTCAAACCTGAACCAAGACTTGTTCAACCGGTTCATACATTTCTCAAGGCGATGCGGCTTTTCAACCTGCAGCAAATTGAGCTGCCTGAGTGTGGAGACCCTTCCCTTAGAATCTAGGAACAAGCTCGCCGTGAAGCACAAAGGGTGTCTCTAGACAGTAGGCGAGTTCTGTCTCAGAGGAAGTGGATCATCGTCGGCCTCAGGGGAATTAGCTTGCCCCGTAGTGACGGGCTGCGAGTTTGGGGGTGGGGAGGAATCTAAAGAAATAGAGGGTATTATTGGCTACTAAATTGGGAGAAAAAGTGAAAAAAAAAAGAAAAAAAGAAAAAAGATAGAATACGTATGTCGAGACAAAAAATTGCAGCAGTATTGAAAAGTCTGTAGTTGAATTCTGGAACAGTCCTGACAAGAATGTCAAATCAATATTTATCAGTTGTAAACAATTCTGTTGAGGTGGAAAGTGTTTCCTCTTATGGATAGGTTTTACACCTCTGCAAAAGTCATGAAAGAGGAAACAAACAAAAAAATCTGACAATAATTAAATTCAACACCAAAATATAAAATATTGTGCTCCCTTAACTGAAAAATCAAGGCATCCCATCAATAACAATTTTGTTTTTGAAATGTATATTTTTATTTTGCTTTAGGCTGTCAAAAAGCTTTTTCTTTTTCTTAGAATTGTTTTTAGAATTTCTGTGGTTTAAAAATATCTACCCACTCATTTCAACATATCATTTTCTTTGCTTCAGGAGGGGCATGATATGTCCTACAGAAGTATCAACAGACATATTGTCACAATTGAAAGCAATAGCCTACTTACAAATTAATCAAATCAAATGTATTTATATAGCGCTTTTCACAAATGCATTGTCACAAAACGCTTAACAAAAAGGAACTCAGGCCTAGACCCCCACAAAAGCAAGCCTAAGGCAAGAGTGGCAAGGAAAAACTCCCTTGACAGGGACAAGAGGAACCAGACTAAAAGGGGGGGGGAGCCCATCCTATCTGGCCAGCATATGGTCTGTCCAAAAATACTGTATCATGGTCAGTCCAAAGGTGACTCAGGGCTGGCTGACTTTGCACCTCTGAGTTAGGTAGTTGGTTGGGGGGCTAAACCATGTGAAGGGGGTCCAGATCCAGGGACTGCATCATAAATATAAAAGGTGCTTCCCAGGTTGCACTTCTTGGCGGCTTCGGGTGGTGTAACGGTAAAAGCATTCACCCGGAATGCAGGTTGCACACTTGCCGCCAGCCCAGCTCTGGCTGAGAGTACCGCTAGGGGGTGGCAATTGGCTGTCTGGCCCAGGGAGGGGGTGGGGAAGCCGGCATAGAGCTTCTCTGGCTGTATTGGAATCATGGTCAGCAACACTGGCTAAAACTTGTCCAAAATTGTAATCACGACACCAACTAATCATTACTGTAGTTAAGCTCATGTTCTAAATTTGTTTGTGTTTCTTTGTGTGTCATGAATGGTTGTTGTTGCTGTAGTTGTTTTCGGTCATTGTATGCACTGATTTTAAACTGTAACAATGTAATTTTACTGATTGATTGAACTATCAATGCCCATCAAGGGACTGGTGGGCATTGATATCCCTTACAAATAAACTAATAAATAAATATTTATACGCCAGCACAATAGATTTGAAATGAAACAATCAAGATGTGCTTTAAGTGTAGACTTTCAACTTTAATTTAAGGGTTTTGTCAATATTGTATGAACTGTGTAGGAATTACAACCATTTTTATACATAGCCCCCCCCCCCCAATTTCAGGGGCTCAAAAGTAATTGAACAAACTAACATAATCATAAATTAAATTGTCATTTTTAATACTTGGTTTCAAATCAATTGGATTCAGGTCAGGTGATTGACTTCACCATTGCAGAACATGGTCATTGTCCATCTGCACTGTGAAGCGCCGTCCAATGAATTTTGAAGCATTTGGCTGAATCTGAGCAGATAATATAGCCCTATACACTTCAGAATTCATCCTGCTGCTTTTGTCAGCAATCACATCATCAATAAATACAAGGGAACCAGTTCCATTGGCAGCCACACATGCCCACACCATAACACTACCTCTACCACTTACTCTGGTGAAGTCTTCTCTTGATTGTTGGCTTTGACACAGATACGCCTACCTCCTGGATGGTGTTCTTGATCTGGTCAACTGTTGTGAAGGGTTTTTTCTTCACCAGGAAAATAATTATTCTGTCATCCACCACAGTTGTTTTCTGTGGTCTTCCGGGCCTTTTGGTGTTCCTGTGCTCACCAATGCATTCTTTATTTTTAAGAATGTACCAAATAGTTGATTTGGCTACACCTAATGTTTTTGCTATCTCTCTGATGGGTTTGTTTAGATTTTTCAGCCTAATGATGGCTTGCTTCACTGGCAATGACAGCTCTATGGACTTCATATTGAGAGTTAACAGCAACAGATTCCAAATGCAAATGCCACACTTGAAATCAACTCTGATCCCTTAAAAAGGCGAGGACCACGTATAAAAAGTGCTGTAATTCCTAAACCGTTCACCCGATTTGGATGTAAATACCCTCAAATTAAAGCTCAAATTTCAACTCCAATATGCTGTGGTAGACAGCTAAAATAACAATAACTTTGTCAATGTCCAAATATTTATGGACCTGACTGCATGTTAAAAAATAATAATAATAAAATAAAAATAAAAATAATAATAATAATCTTTACCAATGCCTCAGGCCACTTGTAGAGCACCCATATGATTTTTCAATGTGAAAAATGCAGTTCCAGCACTTCCCAGCTGTTTACATGAAACGCTGGGCAAACAATCAGATTTAACCACCCGTATTGGTTTGACTGGTACTGGTCAAATAATTATGACTCATCACAAATTCTTAATGCATACATTCATATCTGAGAAACCTGCTGCCATTTTGCACTCATCCGCAGCTAACAACACCGGTTTGAGCCAGGTCAGATCCTCCACAAGCTCAGGGCAATAAAAAAGTGACCACCCTGCACCCCCAGCCCTCATTACACCCTGTATTACATCATAAACTAATTTTTTCCCCATTTCTATTGTCACCGCATTTTATACATTTTTCTGTCCACAAATCAGAAACCCTTTTACCTTTTGGGACAGCACATTAAAATGCTCGAGAGTTTCCAATAAAACATTTTATAATGTTCTTTCAATGTACTTACATTGTTTGCTCTTTTAGTATGCCCAATACATCCAAATTCATAACGTAGTTGTATTTAGAAATGTATAATATATAATATATAACAAAAATTCATAACGTAGTTGTATTTAGAAATTTATAATATATAATATATAACAAAACATGTCCTTTTGACAAAATTCTAAATGGCAGAAATGCAGTATGGCTGAAAGTGAATACATTATATGAGATATAGATTTGCCTTAAACCAAGGATTCAGGAGAAAAAAAAAGTTTGATTCTAGACTGTTCTTGAGTTACAGGCCAAAATGTAAAGTAGCTTATACCAGCGGCAGTATAAAAAGTATTCGCCACACTTTCATTTATTAAGGCTACTCCAAAATGGTGTTGGCAATCATTTCTACTAGAGTACAGGACTGTCTGTCCAGTTTGGGTCTGGAGCTCCTCAAACCCGGTCCATCGACAGTCATTGACACCTAGGACGTGCAGCCTGTTCTCTGCTCCTGGTGTCATACATAGTTCTGACATTCCAAAATCCAATTCTTCCCTTTATTTTACCACCAATAGCTGGTGGGTTTGCAATGGTATCTTCCTGATGCCTTCCAAGTCATTGCTCATACTCGTAGCTGTTGAACAATCAGATAATACAAGTTTCCCAAAAGATTATGTTCCTCAGTCTCATCTTGGCTCCTGGGCGATGAAACGATAATTTGTATGAGCCAGTGAAAACATACTTTGCATTTTTACCCTCAGGCCTTATGACATATGCTATCATCGTTTACTGTACTCACGCCCAGTTTTATGAGGGTGCAAAAGGGTGCATTGTATCCTCAGATTAATATTTTGCACCCTCAATTGAATATTGTAATAAAACTTGAAAAGCACTTTACATTTTCTGTGCATTAATCCTATGCATGCACGTACTTGCAAGCTGATAACACACGCAGCAGGCGGCATTCTTTGATCTTGCCTTGCCTTGCCTTGCCCAATGTCACGTGGAATTTGTTTGGTGTTGCAGAGAATTGTGACCTACCAGCCTACTGTAGTCAACTTTTTAGTGTGCGAGACCAGTTTGCGAATGGTTGGCTAGGTGTTGCTACAACATCATCATGGATATTCTCAAATGGTTGCGGCAGAAGCCGAGCACCAGCATCACGACTGCCGCCGCACCAAAGCCAAAGACACAGAGGCAGACTGTGCTAGCCAGCACAGTATGTGCTGCAGCTAGCTACTAGTGCACCCCCACTCATTTCAGATGCACCCTTAGTGATTTTGTTCTGGAACTGGGTCTGGCTGTACTGCATATTGTAATATTTGACTTGAGTTCAATTCTATTGGGTATCTTTACCACTGTATTTATTGTGCAATACGTTTTGCCCTAGGAGCATTGCATAGCCTATATATAGACCGGTGTTGAAATATCTCCCCTTGGGCATGTGCTACATATTTATGATTGTTTACAAGAATGTGTGCTGTTACTTGGTGTATTTTCTTAGCCTCCTGCCGAGTTGACTCAAAGCAAGCCCTATCAATTACCAAATAACCTGTTTTTAACTGTGTGTAGCCCATTCTGTTTTACATGTTTCAGGCTCAAATATTAGGCAGTGAGATAAACTGTAGCATTTGAGTGGTGATCGGATTTTGAAGGAAGGGTGCCGGTTTCAAGCCCCACCTTAATTTAATAGATGCTGGAAAGACATTTGTCTTCTTTGGAATGCAGTTGTCCTGTTTTTTTTAACCCAAACATTTCTTTTCTATGAAATGTTTGTTTTGGCTGTACCAGATTACACCCTTTTTTCTGCACGTCAGACGGCTCTGACATGAAAATTAATAAAATCTATTCTTCACACGCCTTAAAATGTCAGGCACACCTTTTAAAAACCATGCTCACGCAATCAATTATCAGACTGTCAATTCTCAGCGCAGGAGCTGAGTTGCCTATCACACCCTGAAGTTATTGTGCACAGGATACATTTTAATTTCAAAGCAAAGCAGGGGGGATCTCATTCTGGACCAAAGAGTTATGCATTTTGAAAAGCAGAAGGGGTGAGTTTACTCCTATACATTAAAGGCTAAAGTGAGTGTGTAGATGAGTTTATAATGGATGTTTGGGCTTTTTGTTTATTGTAAATTCGCATTGGTCTATATCATTATTTAACCCCATTTGATTTCAATGAACATTTCGCTCTTCAAATATAGAAGGCAATGTGCAAAGCAGGCGTAAAATGTAGGGGACATTTAATCTAACACTTTCGCGATAAATAGATTATGAGTGACGATTTAAGAATGTATGAGCTATAAGGTGTTTGTTTCGATTTTACGGCATATATTCGTTAATTGCTCGATCGTATCAGGATATGATATCGAGAAAATATGTCTACGTGCTTAAATAATGGTCACATTTCGATATAATCTAGGCTACTAAAGGCGCTATAAAGGTTCGTTCCGCTGGAGTAAAACGCAGCTCCCCAAAATATCAATTAGCTATTAGATACTGAGTAAGCAGCATTGAACTGTAGCCTTTTGCCAGTCTTTAATTATTGGATCTTTCTATATTGTGTAGTAGGGTGGCTAACTACATCCCATGACATTTGTTTCAGCATATCCAAAGCGCTATCTGGATCATTGCATATGTGAAGGTTACATAAAGTTGCTGTTGCTGCAAACATTTCTGATATAGTTGAGGTTTATTTCACAATACACGCACGCGTAATGTTTAGGTTTGTTAAATCCGCATTTGAATTTTCCTAAATAGACTCTGAAATGGTATTCACATGACCGCATAGCCTACACAAATACAGATGCTGCATTTGGCGGAAACAATCAAACATTCTGTAACTTTTTTTTCTGGAAAGTCTATATCAATTACAGACTTTACATTGCGTTCCTTGGAACAGTTGTAGAAATTATTTACAAGTAATTAATATATATCAAAAATGAGAAAGCCCAAATATAACTTAAATAGGATACTTATAACCATTGCTGTGCCTTTAAAATGTAATTTTGTCATGTTTTGTCGCCTATTAGCCCAATATTCAAGTTGATACATCATGGTTTTCAATGATGAACCAGTTATTTTCCCCATTGGCACTGAGTGTTGACAGACAATTGTGGTTAAATTCTGCCATCAAGCGCTGACTTTAGATAATATTTTTCTCGAGACGCTGATAGGATAAGAGATAATTCAGTATACTGTATTATAAACAGGTTCTTAAGAACAGAACATACATTTTTAATAGTTCATTAACGGAACCATGAACGGATTGATAGGCTACTTGTGAAATCAATAATATTTTATTCACAGTCAACTTAAAAAATCTAGTAGACGTATGTTATCAAGAAAAAACAATGACTTCAACGAAATCAGTTCAGACCGTTATATAAGGTCAACGTGGAAATGCGTCAACTAAGCTACCAGATTTATTAGTGGAATGTTCTATGTAATTGTCTGTCTGAGCAACCGTGATGAACTGCTACTGTGCCTGAATAATTCTGTTAAACATTGAATGTACCCTATTCTGTTTGAGAGCACGTGCAATCGTTGTCGATCCAGATTAATTATTTCACTCTGAAATAAATGACCAGAAAATACTCTGACTAGTTGTACAAATCCAGTCCACAAATAAATAAAAATATAAACAAATGAGATAATAAGAATATATAAATAAATAGATAAATGGCGCGGACGAGTCCCATTAATTAAGCGTCGCCCTGAGCCTGACGGCCAACTTGAATTATGTTTAAATGTTTAAATGATACCCTTTAAACATAATTATTTACGCTTAGAAATGGCTTCCATAAATGCATAAAATATCATGCGATCAGCGGCAATATTGACAATATTAATGAAGTATAATATTGACAATAGTATCCCTGTATGGCAGGCAACAAACTCAAAGCACATTTCTCCTAATTTGTTTGTACCAACTATATAAAAACTGTTAATTGAAGGGAAACATTATTTATATTGCATAATTATGAATTATTCTGTCTATAAAACAAACAAGTTAAATCATGTAACAATATACAGTACCCTCCAAAAGTATTAACACCCTTGATAAAAATGGCAAAGTGGGCTGTATCAAATAAATAAACAATACAGATAATAACCTATATTGTATGCTCACATTTTTTAAATATTTTATACTAATTCAATTGTTCAGAGAAGAATTTGTTTAACAAGTAATATTGTCACAATTATTCACATCCCTAGTAAGTAATTTAAAATAAAATCAAACAATGGAATCATAAACTCCAGACGCTTTGACATTTTGACCTAAAACCTGAATCCCTCTGCCAGGAAGCTAAAACTTGGCCTCAAATCGATCTTTCAGCAATACATTTATCCCAATCTAAAAATGAACAAGGAAGTGGTTAACTGACCACAAAATTACTGTTTTTACCATCTCAGTCTCCAGATTTGAAAATTGAAAATCTGTGGTTTGAATTGAAGAGGACAGAAGAACCGAAGGATTTGGAAATATTCTGTAATGAGCAACGGTCAAAGATTTCCCCAATAATATGTTCACCAATCTCGTAGAACATTGTAGAAGACAACTCAGTACTTGTCATCCTTGGAAGGTGAGTGTGCACAAAGTACTGGAAAAAGGGTGTGAATAATTGTGACACATATCTTTTTAATTGTATTAGTATTAGTATATAGTATTGCACACTGATGAAGGCCTAGTTGCCAAAACGTTTGTGTTTTCTGCTCCTCTGTACCTAAATGGATTAAAATGACTGCAAATACCTTTTTGAGTCTAAGGACCTTCTTTTCTGAGTGCGAACCATCCTCTCAATTTTTGTAATTATTCTATTTTGGTTATACACACCTAACCTGCCTAATAAGACATCAGACCGGTTGAGCGCTACGGTATACACCCTTCTTTGACTTTTAATTGTATTATTATAAAAAGAAATTTGAGCATACAATATAGCTCATTACCTCTATTGTTTATTTTATACAGCCTTTTTGCTTATCTTTATCAAGGGTGCAAATAATTTTGGAGTTGACTGTATATATAAGCAATTAAGGGGGGCAGATTATGGTCCCAATAAACAAAATATAAGTATCTACAACTATGTTTCACAAATGTGTTTAGAACTTTAATAAATTGGTAACTTTTGTGGTTGTATGCCACAGTTAAAAAATGTTTTTAAGTATGCATGGGCTCGGGCTGGATTTAAACTCTGGTTTATCATTTTTGCAATGATCCTCAGCATTTGTCAGGGAATTAATGGCCTACAACACTAGGTAACATGCTCTGGGCCAGATTTACTAAGATAGTGTCAGCGCAAAGATGGTCACTATTTTGTTGCAAATAGCGACACATTAATGACCAATTTACTAAGACTGGTTCTAATTACGCAATCAAATAAATGAAATGCCCTCATTCACATTTTGTGGTAGGATACACCCATTAAAAGGGTGTGAAACAACATGGCACACTTACACGTCCAGATCACAAAGTGTCAAGAAATGGATATGGAGCAGCGAGGGAACCATGAGAAAAAGAAAAGTTAGAGTTGCAGATCAGGAAATAGAGGTAATGGTGAAACGAGGTACAGTCACAAAAGTGACATCACAAAAATACATAATTTTTTTTTTTTTCATTTACATTTACATTTAATTCATTAGGCATAACAAAACAAACAGTAGATGATATAAAGAAAACAAACAATCGATGATGTAAAGGCGCCATCCAAAACTTTCCTACAACATAATGCGGGAAAAAATCTCTTGCGGGGTGCAACTGAGGAAAGCATATTAGAATAGTAAACTGAAAGTAAAACTGTATTCATGATTCATTCTATACCCTCCTAAATAAGATGAGATAATTGTTCAAATTCAGAACTGCATTCAGGACTACTCACTGATGAAAAATTGGTCAATAGAAATCCTGCGTTATTTCATATCATTTTTATTTCAAGTTCTAGTAAATAATATATATGCCATATAGAATATATATATTTATAATTCTGATTTAGCTGTCTGTAGATATAGGTATTCCTGAAAATAAAACTGTCATGACATGAACTGAGGTACTTTGCAACAGCATTTGTGATTATTTGTTTTTCATCATAATAGCGATTTTACCCCTTGTGAACGCTTAGGAAATCTCTGGTAAATCCTTTAGTAAATCTGGCCCTCTGTGTCAAGAAAAACAGATGAAGAGTGTTAAGGAATTGATGACCAAGCAAAAACTGAATATACCCTTGCAACTCTTAAATGAACTAACCAAGTTTTGTGTATGAGCCCAGATAAAACTGGACACATGTTTTTGTCATTACATTCAAGTTTTAATAGTATTCATCACAACTGATGCTAGAGCTCTTGCTGGACATGAACCCTAAACCTCAGGGTTGAACCGCAGATCACATCACAGACTTCACCACTTACGAGTCTCTAGGAAACAAAGCAAAATAATTTTGACGAATAGATGACCAACCAATAATATAAAAACATTAATTTTTTTCTCACCAGAAACCATGGGGAATTGTTTGACTGTGTAGTGCTTTAGATATGTAACCGTTTTGTGTGCATATTCCAAAATGTGCATATTACATGCAACTACCTTAACTTTATCGGCTTGTTTTGCACACCACGTTACCTTTCATAATTATATATATGTATAACTGTATTGTTTCTGTTTGTTGATCGGGTACCTTCATTAGACACAGATACATTTAATAGTAACAGATTATCCCATAACTTCTTGGGATAACTGGAGGTTTTGGGTTAGATATTAAAATACTGGGGTGAGGAGTTGATAGAGAGAGACAGAGACAACAAAACACAGAGCTGGGTATGTAAAACATGACAAATATTATTGGTTTTATATCTCAATTTCACCAACCTCATTTAATAAAAAAAATGGCCATATATTAATACACACGAAGAGGTGATCTATGACCAGAGATTTATTGATGATATTGGACTCTTTACAATTATATAATTAATGAGACAGTTGGCCGGCTTGTCTGCATCTCGTCGTACACCAGTGACCTCCGTCAGTCGACTGGGCTCCCACAGTCTGCTGGTATAAAGCTGCGCATGAAGTGTCTTCCTCCAACTCACGTCCATGATGTGACAAGAAGCGGCGGCTGATATCACATGCTTTGGAGGAGAGTAACATAACATATGCCATTTAGTAGGCACTTTTATCCAAAGTGTCTTATAGTAGTGAATGCTTACATGTTTCAGTATAATGGTCCCAATGAGAATTGAAACCACAAGCTAAGAGTTGTGAGCATCATGCTCTACCTACTGAGACACACAGAGCCACTAGGTGGCTGTATTGAGTATGTGTTTATCTACAATCTCCAGAATTGACAGCAGAGGTTGCAATGAGTGTGACTCAGAATACAATTGGGAATAGAATACAATCCCATTCCAATTTGGGAGGAAAAAGTGTGAAAATCATTTTTTAAAAAGTCACAATTTTCATTGATTAACAGAAATACTATCAAAATGAAGTCTGCCAGTCTGGCACAGCCCCCACAGCTGCCTAGCTAAGTGCATCAAAGTTACATTTTGTACACACACGGCACGAGAACATACAGTAGAGGGAGAGATAAGCTCTACTGATAGATGTGGGTGATTTTAAAGGGTAAAATCAAGCTTACGGTATGATTTAAGCATCAGGAATGCGCAGACATTTCAACCTGAGGTAGTGATCAGGTGTGCCACCTGAATTTATTTTAAAAGTGCTGTGGTGGCTGTAGAAAAGGTTAGCTGGTTGGTATACAGTGCCTATAGAAAGTCATCATACCCTTTTGAAATAGTCACTTTTTTTGTCTTACAGCCTGAAATGAAAGTACATAAAATCCATATATATGTCAGTATTGCTAGTGACAGGAGGTGGCGGTTCTAGTTTGTCTTATTTGAGTGGGATGACCTATTGCAGACTGACCGAATCACATCCATATTTCTTTATTCTTTTTGTCCCACTAGCCTCACTTGGGAATTATGTACCCATTTCCTTTTAATATAAACTGTTTTTTATTTGGTTGGTGGACATGCTACGATCATCTTGGTTTTATGAATGTAAGAGTGAAATGATTGGCTCTATATGAGAATTGGCAAATTGGCAAGAACAAACTGAACAAATCTAAAACAACGGCAGCTGCTGGCCAATGACAGCATCCCTTTCATTATAAAAGGGCTCATGGCCATTGAATCAGCCTTGGAATAACATGAATTTTAAATGCATCATGCAGGAGGGCAGTGATGCTCATCAGTTTGCTCCTACATTCATAAAACCAAGGTTACCTATGCAACCAGACGTTTTATTACATGTAGAGCTTCACTGATTGGCTGTATATAGGAATGATATAGAACAACACCATGGTGTGAAGGGCGCGTACAGGATACCATCGCTGATACATAGGTGACAACTAGGTCCAGCATTAAAATAGACTAACATGCAAGGAAGCCTATCATGGCTGCGATAGGGTGCCCAAACAAAGCAGTCTGAGCCATCAGAATGTCCACAACTATAGTCAATGCGAGTCTGATGAAAATCAAGGGTATAGTACGCCCATGCTGTCAACAGGACAACAGGGAAACAAAAAGAAAGTTCTGTGAAATGAAAGCACTCAGCACAACATAAAACAACTTTGAGGGTGCCTAGACACCATAATAGATAACGGGCCACTGTGGCAGTCTGAATTGAACAAAGCGTGGCATATAACAGAATAGCTCTCTAACCCACCTCAGTCTGGCGAGGTCTGTTAAGACACTGAACCAAGCACAGAGTGGGAGAAAGTATTGCCAGTGATATCTGTGAACCAGAAAAAGGTGCAATGCGAGCTCCATGAAGCTCCTGTGCAAATGTCCTTCACATGGGCTCCTTTAAACAAAGCCCATGATGTACAGTGCCATGAAAAAGTATTTGCCCCCCTCCTGATTTCCTCTATTTTTGCATATTTGTCAAACTGAATGCTTTCAGATCTTCATACAAAATGTAATATAAGACAAGGAGAACCCGATTAAACACAAAATACAGTTTATTAATGATCATTTCATTTATTGAAGAAAAAAAGTGATCCAACACCCATATAAAAATAATTGCCCCCTGAACTTAATAACTGATTGCACCACCTTTAGCAGCAACAACTGCAACCAACGCTTCCTATAATTGGAGATCAGTCTTTCACATCGCTGTGCAGGAATTTTGGCCCACTCTTCTTTGCAGAATTGCTGTAATTAAGCGACATTAGAGGGTTTTCAAGCATGAACTGCTCGTTTAAGGTCCTGCCACAGCATCTTGATGGGGTTCAAGTCAGGACTTTGACTAGGCCACTCCAAAACCTTAATTTTGTTTCTTTTGGGCCATTCTGAAGTGGACCTGCTCTTGTGTTTTGGGTCATTGTCCTGCTGCATAACCCAATTATGCTTCAGCTTCAGATCACGGACTGATGACCGGACATTCTCCTTCAGAATTTTCTGGTAGAGAGCAGAATTCATGGTTCCTTCAATGATGGGAAGTCTTCCAGGCCCTTAGGCAGCAAAGCATCCCCACACCATCAGACTACCACCACCATGTTTGACTGTTGGTATGATGTTCTTATAGTAAAATGCTGTTTGCTTTACGCCAGACATAACGGGAACTGTATCCTCCAAAAAGTTCAATTTTTGACTCGTCTGTCCACAGAACATTCTCCCAAAAGGCTTGGGGGTCATCAATGTGGTTTTTTTGCAAATGTGCGCAGTGGTTTGCGCCTTGCAACTCTCCTATGAATTTAATTTTTGCCCAGTCTCTTTCTTATTGTCGAATCATGAACGCTGACCTTAGCTGAGGCTAGAGAAGCCTGTAGTTCTTTAGGTGTTGATGCTGGGGTTTTTTGTGACTTCCTGGATTAATTGTCACTGAGCCCTTGGATAAATTTTGGTAGGCCGGACACTCCTGGGAAGATTCACCACCGTTCCACATTTTCTCCATTTGGAGATAAACGCTCTCACTGTGGTTAGCTGAAGTCCCAGAGCCTTAGAAATGGCTTTGTAACCCTTTCTAGACTGATATAGCTCAACAACTTTTTTTCTCATCTCTTCCGGAATTTCTTTTGATTGCACAATGGTGTGCTGCTTGTTGAGACCTTGAACCCTACTTCACATTGATGGTAAGGTTCTATATCAGTCATGTTTACATTCAACAGGGCTGGCAGTAATCAAGCTTGGGTGTGTCTGCTCTAATTTCATCCAATAATCAATTAAATTTGGTGAATTAATTGATTGAGTAACTAAGGGGGCAATTACTTTTTCACACAGGTTGCAGTTGGTTTTGGATAACCTTTTCCTTCAATAAATAAAATCATCATTTAAAAACTGTATTTTGTGTTTACTCAGGTTCTCCTTGTCTTATATTACATTTTGTATGAAGATCTGAAATCATTCAGTTTGGCAAGTATGCATTCTTCCATTGCTCCAGAGTCCAATCTGTATGCTCCCTAGCAAATTGAAGCCTTTTTTTTCGATTAGCCTCACTGACAAGTGGTTTTCTTAAGGCTACACAGCTGTTTAGTCCCAATCCCTTGAGTTCCTTTCGCATTGTGCGTGTGGAAATGCTCTTACTTTCACTATTAAACATAGCTGTGAGTTCTATGGTTTATTTTTTATGATATGATTTCACCAAGCGTTAAGTGATCGCGATCACGATCATTAAAGATTTTTTCCGACCACATTTCTTCCTCGAAGATGATGGTTCACCACTATCCTTCCAGGTTTTAATAATGCGTTGGACAGTTCTTAACCCAATTTTAGTAGTTTCAGCCATCTCCTTAGTTGTTTTCTTTGCTTGATGCAGGCCAATAATTTGACCCTTCTGAAACAGATTAACATCTTTTCCACGACCACAGGATATGTCTTCCGACATGGTTGTTTAATAAATGAGAAGCAACTCACTGCATCAGTTAGGGTTAAATAACTTGTTGCCAGCTAAAACATATGAATCACTGCAGTAATTATCCAATGGAAGGCTCTTACCTATTTGCTTAGTTAAATCCAGGTGGTGACTTTTTTTTTGGCCAGGCAGTGTATATCGCTGTATTATTCCACTGATCTCTTGCGTGAACTAGATTGTTCTTACCATGTATTAATGCACATCTTGTTATTGTTCTTAATGCCAAATGTAAAATGTAAATGACCCGCACATCTTGTTGATGCAAATGGCACAAACCACATAGGAAACATCTGGATTAGAGTGTCTGAGGTCCCCTCAAGACCTGGGTAGCAAGCTGAAATGGCAGCTATTTAGCAGAATGTAGAATAGGAGAGGCCTTTGTCAAACAAGCTTTGCAGAAAAGACAGTATGACACCGATTGAGCAGTGTCATGGGTCATGGTTTTGCGGTTTGTACCAGTGTGTAAATGACAACCATTTGTATGAATACATGACATGGTTTATGTATGACACAGAAGTTTTGTTGTCAGTTAAGACCAACACGTCTTCTTCGTAGATAGTGGACAAAGTGTTTCAGAACAACCAAGACTGTCGTCAGCTCTAACACATTGATTTAAGAAAGGGGTGGGTCCATATGCCTTCCACTGACTAACCCTTGCACAGACCATCAGGTCAGAGAGGCATCTATGAACACTAAGATGTAGAGGCTACGAGCCCCATCTAGACACCAGTGGCAATCGATTGTCTCTCCATGGAGAGAGAACTTTGAAGACAGAGCTTGGAACCATCACCAGTCGCAGGGAATCCCTCACCAGGTTCACACAGAGTCTGATGAACTAACATTGAATAGGTCTCATCTGAAGCAGCTGAAGAGTGACAACCAATTTGGCAGTCCCAGCAAATGCATTGCTAATAGAACACTCACTGTGTGTCTTTTGCAAAAGCATTGTGCGCACATAATCAAAGCAGTCTTTCTAACACCTGATAGGAGCACTCTCATTGTAAGAGTTCTGATTGAGATCCAAATACTGCGTGTGCTGCCTCGATGTGAGGGAGCATTTTCTCCAATTGATAACAAACCCCATCTTTGTTATGTGCAAAATCACATCACTGCATCCTGAGAGCGAGTGAGAATAAGCTAATCTTAAATCTATTTTAAAACTCCAATTCTGAGGCAATGCAAAGGGGTCGACAGCTGTTTGTACACACTTCATGAAGGTGCAAGGAGCTAGAGAGAGATCTAAAGGGAGTCTTTTGAATTTGTATGCTATTCCCTAGAATGCAAAACAGATACATTTCCTGTTCTTCTCTTCTTCTTTCGTGTATCGCCATCAGATGTCCAACTCAGTGTCGTGCAGCCATGCCCTCATCTCTGGTCCCACTCGGAAGAGGCCATCCTCCGAAGGAGGTCTATACAGGGCACAGATGGTGATTATGTGGTCGGCAGTCTGCTCAGGCTCCCCGCATGCGCATGCTGTGCTATCTGCCAGGCCTCACTTCTTCATAAGCGATTTGAAGCAACCGACCCCAGTACGTAGGCGGTTCAGCAGTGTCCATTGCCGGCGTGGTAGATCTTCTCCTTTGACGCCATCTCCCGGGTCCCGGATGTAATGGTGGATACGTGTGGGCCCAGCCGACTCCCACTCCTGCTTCCAGGATGTCGCCAGCCATGCGTTTGTTGACAGGTCCTCAGGAATAGAACTAAGCATCTCTTGTGCCACCTTATTGTGGGGGTGGCGGGACTTGAGTCTGCTTAGAGGCACTGCTTTAGTTGTAGTGTCATGCAGGATATGCCAGTAATGTTTCAGGGCTTTCCTTGCTAGGGCGAGGGTAGCAGCCTCTCGTCGGAGGCTGGCCGGGGCAATTCCCACTAGGACTGGCAGGTAGGACATGTGGGTGGGCTTCAGGCAGCCAGTTATGGTCCGGAGGGCATTGTTAATGGCAGTATCAACCTTCTTGACATGTGGACTTCTACTCCAGACTGGGGCACAGTATTCAGCTGCAGAGAAGACCAGGACTTGCGTGGAGATTCGTAGTGTCCTGGCGGAGGCTCCCCAGATCGTACCAGCGAGGCGACGGATAAGTGAGACCCTTGATGTCACTTTGGCCCTCACTTCTTCTAGATAGGTCTCCGGTAGGTCGTAGATGTAGATGTTAAACAGAGGACATTTCCTGTGATGTTGCTCCACCATGATGTTGAAATAATCTTTCAGGTTGATTGTCGTGAACTAACTGCAGGGATGCACTGAGACAAACAGTCGCTCAAAAATGGTCTCAAATTCAGAATTGATCTCATTCCACTGTCCTTCTTTGGGACGAGGAAGTAGAAAGAGAAAAACACTTTCGCCCTGTCTGCCTGTGGTACAACCGAAACCTTTTGCCAAGACGTCTGTGATCTCGCCACTGAAAGTAGGAGGGGTTTGAGCAAACTTTAGCAGGAAAACCCTGTGAATGATTGAATCCAGTGAGGATGTCAGTCTTCCTGCTCTGGACCACCCCTGATAGGGATGCTTGAGGGGATGGGGTGACTTAAATGCCTGGTATTATGGTCACAGAAGCATGTACACAAACTACTGCCCGGTGATGAACAGACAGCACCACCCCTCCCTGGTGGGGCAGGGAATCAGACAGGCACTGGGGTGGGAAATAGGTGCATTCAGAAAGGAGCCGCATTCTGATATGAGCCCCGTGAGTCCCTTTTTTCACATATTTTTGCAGGTGAGGTTCTCTGGCATTTTTTCATTGTCAATCCATCTTCAGCTAGGAGCTCATCCACACACTGAAATGCTCAGAAGGCTGATTCAAAGGGTATTATCCCTTTCTACTGAAATAAATGCAAATAACTGAAGCTCTACATTAAATAAAACATACCAGTAAACTATGAAGTTATTTTCACCACTGCAAGTATTCTAAATTTTGAAATACTGTTGGTCATTATCAGGGGCGTCATAGCGGGGGGAAAAGGGGAACTGACTACCTAGGGCCCTAAGTATTTAGTGTCATTACTAAATTATATTGGCTGAATAAATAGGTTGAGAGACTGAACTTTGTATCCATAAAAATATTGGAGGCTCTCTGGGCCCCCTCCCCTCTCGAAAAGCGCAAATGGTTTAGTCCGCCCCCCTGCACTAAGTAGGTATGTTACAATTCCCGTGTGCAACGGCGGTCAAGATGTGCCTGTGTCCCTCTGCGAGCGATTACGAGAGACTATGGCCGTACCCCAAAAATGCAGGCTTTTCAAGGGCTGTCTGGGTTTTTTTGCACCATATGTCTGCGATATAATGTAGTTATACTGCCTGCCGTGGTTTTTGCCGTGTCGCGCGTGTGCGCAACATGCAATTATGTGATTAATTGATTATGTAATGTAATTTCAGATAATTCAAATTAAGATATATAATATATTTTTTTCGAATGCTTCAATCTGCAATTACCAAAAATGTAATGCAATTATCTTTATTTTTAAGAAAGTTATGGGCATTTATGTTATTGAATGACAGCTTTTGTTTCAAGATCATTGAAAAGCAATAGGGGTCAATATGCACATTTCCGAGTGTAAAAATTATCATAATTTCCTTAAAACTTAAGATAATAGTTTGGCGGCGCGCACAATCGCAGCGGCTCAGCGCTCTCCTTTTCGGTGCACATTACATGTGTTTTTGTTTATATTTGTTTATATGTCGGTCCGATAATGTTAGGTTTTAGCCGTGCGAACTCCATCTACAGCCGCTCAGATCTTCTGATCATAGGAGTACAGCGTAATCAGCCCGTTATGAGTGAATTTCTGCACTCACACAACATACCGGAGGAGATAGCCAGGACACCGGGCTCTCCGTGGATTATTGTCGGCTCCGACAGGCGTCGTAGGCGGAGAAGACACAGGAAGCAAAAGCGTGGATGCCGGTCCGGCCTACTTGCTAGGCTGAAGAGACAACCACACAAACCACCGCTACCCAGCATCTTTCTCACCAACGCCAGATCCATTACCAACAAAATGGACGAACTGAATCTTCAGATCTCCGTGAACAAACAAATTGAGAACTGTTGCATCATGCTAATAACAGAGATGTGGCTACACTCACGTATCCCAGATGTAGCCATTGAGCTAGCAGGCATTTCGCTGGGATAGGAACAAAGACTCCGGTAAGAGCAAGGGAGGGGGGCTATGCATTTATGTACACAACAACTGGTGTACTAATACCAAAGTCATAGACAGTCACTGTTCTTCTGAAGTGGAGTACTTGTCAGTTAAATGCAGGCCTATTTACCTCCCACGCGAGTTTACCGCTGTTATAGTCACAGCTGTTTACATTCCACCGGAGGCTAACGCTAGCATAGCGTTAGGCTACCTGTTCAGTGCTATAAATGCACAACAGGGCACCCATTCCGAAGCAGCCCATATCATAGCCGGTGATTTCAACCATGCCGATTTAAAGGCAGTTTTCCCAAAATTTCAACAACACATCAAATGTGCTACTAGGGGGAAAAATACACTGGACAAGGTTTATTCAAACATCAAGAACGGCTTTAGGTCAACACCGCTACCACACTTAGGCCAGTCAGATCACCTATCCATACTCCTAACTCCAGCATACACCCCCCTCAGAAGAAAAACTCAACCCACCACAAAGACTGTTAAAACATGGCCTGAAGGAGCTTCCTCGCAGCTACAGGATTGCTTTGGAAGGACAAATTGGGAAATTTTTGAGGATCAGGACTTGGAGGTGTACACATCAACTGTACTCTGCTACATTCAGAACTGTGTCGACAATGTCACTGTCGACAAACAAATCCGGGTGTACCCAAATCAGAAGCCCTGGATGTCAAAGGAGGTCCGTATCCTCCTCAAGGACCGTAACACCGCCTTCAGGTCCGGCGACAGAGCCCTATACAGTGCTGCTAGAGCCAACCTGAAGAGAGGCATCAGGGATGCTAAAGCGGCCTACAAGAGGAAGATTGGGGACCACTTCACCAACAACGACCCACGGTGGGTGTGGCAGGGCATCCAGCACATCACCAACTACAAATCCAGCAATCGCACGGCTGTCAACGGGGAACTTAATTGTTTCTTTGCTCGATTTGAGGTGAAAGCAGTGGTGTCTGACACAACACCTCCACCTGCCTCCAACAGCTACATCCTCACTGTGCAGGAGCATGATGTGAGGCGTGTGCTCAGAGCGGTGAACCCGAGGAAAGCTGCTGGCCCTGATGGTGTGACAGGAAGGGTGCTGAAGGAATGTGCAGACCAGCTCTCCGAGGTCTTCACAAAGATCTTCAACCTGTCCCTTTCCAAATCCATCATTCCACCTTGCCTGAAGTCTGCCACAATCATTCCACAGCCAAAAAAGACTGTCATCAGCGGCCTCAACGACTACCGTCCGGTCGCACTCACACCGGTCATTATGAAGTGATTAGAGAGGCTGGTCCTTCAGCACATCAAAGCCAGCCTCCCACCCACCTTCGACCCATTCCAGTTTGCCTACAGAGTGAACAGGTCTACAGAAGATGCCACTGCTCTTCACACGGCATTGACGCACCTGGAACACCAGGGGAGCTATGTGAGGATGCTCTTCATAGACTTTAGCTCTGCCTTTAACACCATCATTCCGGGCAGACTCGTCATAAAACGTACTGACCTAGGACTTTCCCAACCCACCTGCCACTGGATAAAAGAGTTCCTAACTAACCGTCACCAGACCATTAGACTAGGCCCCCACCTTTCCCCTACCCTTACACTCAGCACCGGCTCCCCACAGGGCTGTGTGTTGAGCCCCCTTCTCGACGCCCTCTACACTCACGACTGTGCCCCCACCCATCCCACTAACACCATCATCAAGTTTGCGGACGACACGACTGTGGTTGGTCTTATTTCAGGAGGAGACGAGACAGCCTACAGGGATGAAGTCCAAAGAGAACAATCTCGTCCTGAACTCCTCAAAAACAAAATAACTCATAATGGACTTCCGGAAGAACAGTGCAGACCCCGACCCACTCTACATCAACGGGGACTGTGTGGAAAGGGTCCCGGATTTCAGGCTCCTGGGCACACACATCTCTGATGATCTCTCCTGGACTACCAACACCACTGCAGTAGTCAAGAAGGCACAGCAGCGACTCTACTTCCTGAGGATCCTCAGGAAAAACAACCTGCAGGAGAAGCTGCTGGTGACCTTCTACCACTGCTCCATCGAGAGTGTGCTGGCGTACTGTATCTCTACGTGGTATGCCAGCTGCTCAGCAGTGGACAGGAGAGCCCTTCAGAGGGTTATCAATGTCGCCCAGAAGACCATTGGCTGCTCACTGCCCTCTTTGGAGGACATTTTCAGCTCTTGCTGTCTCAGTAGAGCAGCCAAAATACTAAAAGACCCATCCCACCCTGGACATCATCTGTTTGACCTGCTGCCCTCTGGTAGACGCTTCAGGTCCATCAAATCATGGACAAACAGACTTAAGAACAGCTTCTACCCCAGGGACATGAACACTTAAAAACTCTGATACGGACTGATGACTATCAGTACTGCAGCACCTACACTTACAGTACACTTACAGAACACTGCATATATGTTACATTACTACTGCACTTTTGTTTGTATGTTTATACTCCCAACTGTACTACACTTCTGCCATAGTGAGCCTCTGCAATTTGGAAATGTGCAATATCTGGAAGTGCAATATCTCATATCTCGTCAAAATAATGTAACTTTTAACTATTTAACAGTAAATATTCACATTTCATTTTATTTATTTATTTAATGTTAATTTTATATTTAGAATCTTAATTTGTTTCTGCTGTTCTGTTGTGTTTTTGTCTTTGTTATTGTAAATGTACCGTCAGGATTGTCACTCAATTTCGTTGTACTCTGTGCAATGACAATAAAATAAATCTAATATGAGAGTGAATAAGGTATCAAATTAAAGGTATTTTCATGCTCTATCTGGTGGGATACATCTCAAATTTTTGTAACATACCTACACTAAGATTCGTCGCCAAACATGGCTAATCATGCTGACTGGTGCTGATGCTGGAGCCCGCAAGTTTCAGTCAATTGTGTATTTCCAGAAGAAAGTGAAGTCGGGGGTATCAAAAAAGAAAAGAAAGAGAAAAAAGGCAAACTGAGGGAAAACAACTGCTCACAAATTTCTTTCAAAAGAAAGGTAAGCAACTTGCTAACACTGTTTAAGAGTGGTTTAAGCTAATATCGGTACGTTGTTTCGATTGAACTAGGGCTGTCAACGTTAACATGTTAACGCATGCGATTAATTTCAAATGGATAACGCGTTCATTTTTTTTCAATCGCGATTAATCTCATTTCAGTTTCACTCTCGCTACTGCCTGAAAGCAATCGCAAATGCGGGCAAACATACTACTGGTGATGGTGAAATGCATTGAAACTTTGTTTTTGAAGACTCATTTGATCCAGTTCTATAACAAGACAAGCTAACGTAGCTAGCTACATTATGATAGTTAGCTAGCTAGCTGGTAAATTAAGCAGAATCTAGCCTGTAGCCTGTTTCATTGTATATTATAAGTAGGTTAAGAGGCGAATATCAATCCTGTATGCTTCATGCTTGTAAAGGGGCCTGTCCTTGTAGCAGAGAGTGAGCAGGAAGAAGATGTGATCGAGGCAGAGAGTGAGCAGGAAGAAGAGGCAGAGAGTAACAGTAGGACTAGTGAAGAGGATGATGGAGGTGAAGAGAGCAAGGAAAATGAAGGTTGCTCTGAGGGTAGTGAGAAGGATGAGAAGACAGAGGAGGAAGTGGAAAAAAGTGAGGGGAATGCAGAAGGGTATTTTCCAGAGGACCCAGGACTATGGCCAGAGAATCTTACTAATCTTACTAATTATTTGTTTAAATGTGGTATAAGCAGTTCATTAGCGATTACCCTAATAACCACTACAGATTCATGTGTATAGTTGTTGATTCAATTAAAAACAATTCTAAAGATGCGTGAGAGTCATGGATCAAGAGGGGAAGGGGGCCCACAAGATATGTATAGGGCCCAGAATTGTGTGCTACGCCCCTGGTCATTATGTTATGAGTAGAATTTATACATTATATGGTAACTGATAAACTGATGATAAACCTGTTGAGCTCTTGCACACAAATCCACACTAATACTCCAGCTTCATAGTTTTAATCCAGTCATACTGTACATGGAGCAATATCTATCAATTGCCTGTGCCTATAATAAATAAACAAAACAAAACATACATCAACAAAGATAAATATTCTCATTGATTTCTAATTATTCTCATGCCAGCAAGGCTCTTGCTGCCATGCTAGAAATAATTACAGGCAACCAGGCCTGTGCAGTATTTTATAATTGACCCAATGCATGCTGGGATGATTAATGGAAGAGTCAAACCAGTGTGGTAAACTCTGCTTTGCATATACTTCTTGTCCCCAATTTACCCAGGTGTTTCCATTTTTTTCTCACTACATGTAAGTGCAAATAAATCTAGAAATTAAATATAGGATACAAATATACAGTCAAACAGATTCTGTATTACATGTAGCCTATGCCTACTGTGCATTACCAAACATATGCTTCACCTAGAGGCATATTGAAAGAATGTACAGCTTCTTGTGGCCTTTTCCTTTCTTACTTAGATTGACAGCCAGATATAGCATCTTTTTCTTCATTCCAACAACACAACATGTACAGCATAGGCAACAAGAACTGTACATAGGCTACAGAAGAAAGGAAACATTTCTACACAGTCAATGACATCTCTGTTTGTATGGCCATTGATGATTCTCTCTGTTTCTGCTAACTTAGAATGTTTCCCTCTACGTATCATGGAATTAAAATCAGAAGAGAAATAAGGATCTTTGTCACAGTGGGTAAGTATACCTCATTTTTGCCTCGAATGGAGAATATTTGTAGTTCCGATTCAAGTGTGTTAATTTCTATGCAATATTTATAACTACTCAGTGAGAGATCCACAATAAATAAAGTTGCCCTATTCAAAAAAACATGAGTAATCTTTATATTATGTGTCCTGGGCTAATCCATCTCTAAAACTATGAAATGGGTTGTCATTTGGGATACTACTTTATTGGATAGTGGTATTTGGCAAAAATACAATACAGTACATAAGTCTTCATCATTTTTACCTTATGTTAAAGCACAGCATTAGTTATCCATTAGTTAATTATCAATCAAATTTATTCATTTGAGACATACTCATTGTGTTGCAGAAATTATTTGAAAAAGTGGTGTGAAGCAATTAAATCCGATTGTTCATCATATGGGTGAAATTTTACTTCATTGTTTGTAAAATTAACCTATATGCATCATGGGCTATGCGGGTATGAAATACTATGATATGTGCAAATCTGTGCCTAATAATATGATTTGAGCATAACTGAACATATTTTTTACATTGCTAGCTACAGTCTGTATCTACTGGCAAATCAATGGGGCAAAAGGACTAAAGTAAGTATGACAATGCTTTTTAAGACTAATATAATAATAAACAAAATGGAACTTTTCCAAAAACCCCATCATATTTCTTTTTAGAGCTACTTCGACAATAATGGTTACAACTGAGGCTCAAAACACTGAGACCACAACAAGCACACCAACCTTTACAACTAAAGCTCCAACAACAAACAATCCAACAACTACATCTGCAGCTACCAAAAAAACTGGTGCGACAATGACAAGTTCAGCTCCCACCACAAAAAGTGCTCCAGCAATTTCAACTGAAGCATCCAAAACTCTCAAAACAACAAGAATTAAAACAACGACTGCAGCTCCCACAATGAGCAATCCAACAACTACAACTGAGGCTCCAAGAATATCAAGTATTCCACTGACAACAACTGAAGTGTCCATAACAAATGCTCAATCTACAATTAAGGATTTCACTCAAATAAAACCTGAAGCTCCAACCACAACAATTTATGAAACAACTATAACTAAACGAACTACAACAATTAGTAATATAAAATCTAACACAATAAATGCTCCTATAACAGAATCACCCACCACAAATGCTGTAACAACAACAGAATCTAGCACTATAGTTACTCACACAACAACTAAATGTCCCTCCACAACAAGTGTTCCACACACTACAATGGAAGCAGATGGTACAACAATTACTCAAATGACAATTACACAACCAACCACAACAAATGCTGTGTCTGAAATCCAAGAACTACAACTGAAGCTCCCACAACTATAATTCCTCCAACCACTACAACTAAGGAACCCAGCACAATCAGTGTTCCACCAACAACAACTAAAGCACCCACCACAATTTCCCAAACTATTAGAACTGAAACCCCCATCAAAACAAGTGTTCCACAAACTACAACTGAAGCAGTAGAAACAACATTTGCTCCAACTACAACAACCGAACCCACTACAACAAGTACTCCCACAATAACTACTGCATCTCTAATAACAACACTTGTTCCACGAACCACATCTGAAGATTCCACAACAAGCCAACTAACAACGAAAATTGAAACAACTGCCACAATTGCCCCAGCTACTACAACTGAAGCACTCACAACAAAACGCATTTCAGAAACCAGTACTGCGGCTCCCACAATAATACCTACTTCAACTACTACAACTGAAGGACCTGCCACAACAAGCTTCATACCAACTACAACTGAAGCACTCACAACAAATGCTCCACAACAACAAACCACAACTAGTGTTCCAAGAACTACAACTGAAGCTCCCACAACTATAATTCCTCCAACCACTACAACTAAGGAACCCAGCACAATCAGTGTTCCACCAACAACAACTAAAGCACCCACCACAATTTCCCAAACTATTAGAACTGAAACCCCCATCAAAACAAGTGTTCCACAAACTACAACTGAAGCAGTAGCAACAACATTTGCTCCAACTACAACAACCGAACCCACTACAACAAGTACTCCCACAATAACTACTGCATCTCTAATAACAACACTTGTGTCAGACCACATCTGAAGATTCCGAACCACATCTGAAGATTCCACAACAAGCCAACTAACAACGAAAATTGAAACAACTGCCACAATTGCCCCAGCTACTACAACTGAAGCACTCACAACAAAACGCATTTCAGAAACCAGTACTGCGGCTCCCACAATAATACCTACTTCAACTACTACAACTGAAGGACCTGCCACAACAAGCTTCATACCAACTACAACTGAAGCACTCACAACAAATGCTCCACAACAACAAACCACAACTAGTGTTCCAAGAACTACAACTGAAGCTCCCACAACTATAATTCCTCCAACCACTACAACTAAGGAACCCAGCACAATCAGTGTTCCACCAACAACAACTAAAGCACCCACCACAATTTCCCAAACTATTAGAACTGAAACCCCCATCAAAACAAGTGTTCCACAAACTACAACTGAAGCAGTAGCAACAACATTTGCTCCAACTACAACAACCGAACCCACTACAACAAGTACTCCCACAATAACTACTGCATCTC
>JAINUG010000988.1:0-37947 GCA_029706075.1 Aldrovandia affinis | reverse complement strand
CCTGCAGCGAGTTTTGAACCGAGGATCTCAACGTGACAAGAGAGACGATTAGCCCGCTGAGCTAAAGACTCAAGTCCCTAACTCTGGGAACTAATCACACTCTTATCGACGTCACCCTTTGCAGCGGACGCTCACACGCTCAACATTAACTCACGCCTTCTGAAAAACCACCAGGGTTCGAAAACCACCAGGTCACACCAATTTCGGCTCTGGACGGGAGTGCCACTAGGGGGTGACTTATGTCACTGCTGGTTTCAAGACTATGGCAGTGAGCTCTCAATATGATGGAGAGAAAAAGAGGGTATAATTGGCTACTAAATTGGCAGAATATGGGGGAAAAACAGCAGAAAGAGACAATAGAAAAACAAAACAAATTATTTCAGATTATTTTTCCACCATTTTGCTTGTTGCGCAGCAAAGGCAAGTCAAGCCCGTTTCCCTCCCTCCCTCCTCCCCCCTCCACCTGGGGGTGGACAGCCAATTGCCGTCCCCGAACGGGACTACCAGGAGCTGGGCATGAGCTCGAACCCAGTGGACGACCTGCGTTTTAGTGCCTTTAGTTCAGTTGCGCCACTAGGTAGATCTCTTTGACTGGGTATCGGTGGGGCATTATACAGACACAAAGGTGAATGAATATTAAACGTAAAAACGGCACGAACTCACAGAGAAGCGCGAAGGGTGTCTCCTAAAGAGCAGGTGGGCGAAGTTCCGTGAGGCGGATCATTGCCGACCTCGGGGAATTAGCTTGACCCAGAGAACGGGCAGCGGGGTCGTAAGGGGAGGGCGAATCTAAATACCATAAATAGAGGGTCTGAATTTACTACTAAACTGGGAGAAAGTTTGAGAGTTCATCCCTGTTGGATCTCTTCCATTTTAACTCCGGGTTTCGATGAATCAGCTAATTCGATGGAATCCTCCTTAGTGCTGAGGCAACCTGACCTTAATCGAGTTTCACCTGGACTTGTGTTTCCGTGTCCTCTCTCCTTATTCAGCGTTTATGCGCTTATGTGTTTATCATAATCTCCTTACGCCCGTTCCAGAATCATGACACCAGCACAGCTTTCCGACAGCCGGCTTTCATCCCTGACTCTAAAGACGCAAGCACACATGTACGCTCAGCTTGTGACACCAACATCACGGAGACACAGCAACAGTTTTATGAGCGAAGACGATAATTTTCATTTGTCTGCTGGACAATGTATGTCCATAAGCAAGATGGGAGCAGTTTCATTTATAAACGAGAATATACCAGTGACTCAGCCTGTGTAGTGCCAAGGAGGACCAGTCACAATGGCCAAGGCTCGCTAATTATCACACATTAGGCTCATCCTGGTGTGTTAAGTGTCGAGCTGCATATGACATTGAATCTGAAATGCTCTAATATTGAGAGAAGAAATAGAAGCTTCTTTTGTCGGCGTTCCATTTTCCCCCTGCAATTATTCCGTAACGATCATTTCATAAATCAATATTTCATACGCGAGGATTGCTTTAGGTGTAGGAATTTATAATGGACAGAATTACAACATGTATTCAGGTCCCATTTGGGACCGGGGCTATTGATAAGACGCCAGATCAAAAGCCGAAATTACCCCCCCCCACCAACCAATTAACACAAGGAGGGGAGATTCGTCTGAAGTGTTTTTTCTTTTGTTCAGATGTTAGGAATCTTTCTAAGCTCGTCTCTGGATGACACGCGTTTTAAACTACATGAGATCACAGAGAGGCTGAACACGTCTTGGAGAAGTGAACCGGTCGATATCAGACTCATGTGTCTTCGTCAAAAAACACCTGTTCAGGGCCCCCAGTGAAGGCACTTGCTCTTAGTGCAGGCTGGCCCACTGCCAGACTGTCCGCCCCCCAGGGGCAGGGGGCAGGGGGCAGAGGGCAGGGGGGAGGGAAGTGGGCATGAGTCTGCAGCGTGGCAAAGCACGTCTCTGTGTGTTTCGGAGTTACGGTCGACGGCTTGTTTTATTGTATTTTTGTTTCCTCGTGCAGAGGCCGGATGAAGTCAGCCAGGTTGAAAGCCAACCCTTAACGCTCGCTTGTCAGCGCGTACTCTCCCTGTAACTGAAGATAATTCTGAGACGAAATATTCCTTTGAAGAGTCTGACACACCGTTTCTCTCTCTCTCTCGCCGCTCTGACAACGTTCATCCTTTTGCTCGCGTTCAGTCAAGGTCATCCTGTCTCCCGGCAACAGCGCGACACATTGGCACAACACCAAGCTGTTAAATCAGGACCAATGGCGCAGCACCCTAGTGTAGCGGTTGTGCTCTGGTACGCGAGCGTCCGCTACAGAACGTGACATCGATAAGGGTGTGATTAGTTCCCAGAGTTATGGACTTGAGTCTTTAGCTCAGTGGGTTAATCGTCACTCTCTTGTCATGTCTACATCCTCGGTTTGAAACTCGCTGCAGGCAGAACCAACTCCGTTACGCTAGCAGAGGACACTCCTGCCTTTATCTGTAAAAAGCGCTGACCAAGGTACCAATTAGAGCTAAGAACTGCTGGGAAGGAAGAAGCGTAGTGAGGTTAAATGGTGGCATCCAAACTGCATGGACAATTGTGTTCGTGTGTTCCGCTGGAGCGCCGTCACTTTCTGAGTTGATAAGAGCACCAAGATCACCATAACAACGAGCCCAGCTCCGGTGTGTCCACTAAGAGAGAGACTGTTACATTTACCTTTCAATTCACCTCCAACTGTCACATTTAACTTTCTATTTACCCCCCACTGTGACATTTAACTTTCAATTCACCCCCATTACATTACATTTACATTTTAAGCATTTAGCAGACGTTCTTATCCAGAGCGACTTACAAGATGTGCATTAATACATGGTAGGAACAATCATAGTTAGCGCACAAGATCAGTGCAGTAATACAGCGATAGACATCATTGCAGGCGTCTGCGTATCACACCTGTAACACTGGGAACCCCCACTGTCAACTTTCAATTCACCTCCAACTCCGAATCTGTCCTGGCCTTCAATGACTCACACACACACACACACACTCACACACACAGACACACGTTGCCTCCCACCTGTAGGGGGCGTGTTAGGTGTGCTCTCTCCATACTTCCCTTCTCTCCTCTGGTAGTTCTTTGCTCCCTTTTTAAAAACTGCTTCACAACCAATGATGTCATCGCCTCGGTCTGTAGCGACTAATGCCACAGGGCCGTCGCCTTTCTGCTCACCATTACTCATTTCAGCTGGGGCTTGGTTCTTAGCCCCAAAAACAACAACAAAATACAGAAATAATATATAAGTAAAATGGTTAATATTAAGGAGTCAAGTTCTCTTAAAAAAAAAAAAAAAAAAAAAGAAAATATATATATATATATATTTTTTTTTTTTGTGCAACACATCGACTGTAGTAATTCTTGGTGAGGGTTTGGTGCTTGATTTAGATTTTAAAAAAAAGTAAAATAAATAGAGGGTATAATTGGCTACTAAACTGAGAAAAAAACGGAAAAAAAAATCTGAAACAAATTGTAAATGTTTTGTTGCCCGGTTGCACAGGCATGGACACACCTCCATGGCTGGCTGGCCTCGATATACCAGGAAGGGCTGAATATCTGAACGCTGTGGGTGATCGATACGGGGGTAGTGATTAATGATGCATGGCTCCTGTGCTCGCCGCTAACCGAGGAAGACGTGGGGTTTGGGGTTGGAGTTTGGTTGGTTCTCTTGCTCCGTTTTGCCTCACCGATCCGTAAAGCACCTGTTTCGCCCTGAGAGCATGCTCTTAAGAGACTTCTCTCTGCGGGGTTATGTACCGACTTACAGTAGTGAGTGCATAAATGTTTCAGTATATGTGGCCCCAATGGGAATCAAACCCACAACCTAAGCATTGCCAATGCCATGCTCTACCTACTGAGCCACACAGAACCACTCTACCTACTGAGCCACACAGAACCATGTTCTACCTACTGAGACACACATAACCACGCTCTACCTACTGAGACACACAGAACCACACTCTACCTACTGAGCCACACAGAACCATGTTCTACCTACTGAGACACACAGAACCACGCTCTACCTACTGAGCCACACAGAACCACACTCTACCTACTGAGCCACACAGAACCAGGCTCTACCTACTGAGTCACACAGAACCACGCTCTACCTACTGAGTCACACAGAACCACGCTCTACCTACTGAGCCACACAGAACCATGCTCTACCTACTGAGCCACACAGAACCACAGCGGCCATTTTACGACCAGCAACTTAACAACAACAACCTGCTATACATTCTACACGTCCCTTTCATGCTGCTGTGTTAGAATCATGTATAAATACTGTCCTGTGTTCAACACACCCTTGTCTCGTGGATAAATGATAAAAGTGTTCATCGGTGTCTGTGAAGATAAAGAAAGAGATGTTTCCCATCCTGGCTGGGGTTCGATTCTCGGCTGCTCCAGTTGGCTCTGGCCGGGAATGCTGCTAGGGGGCAGTGGCTGTCTCCCTCCAGGGAGGGGGGAGGGAAGCCGGCACGAGCTCACTGCAGAAAGCTTCTCTCTGGCCGTATCGGAATCACGGTCGGCGCTGAACAAGTTCTGTTTCGGCGGTTCATCATTCCTGCCACTACGGGTATCACAATAGACCAGCAGCAGGCTTGTGGGGGTAGTGGGAATAATAGAGGGTGTAATTGGCTACCAAACTGAGAGAAAAACTGGGAAAAAAATCAGAAACCCCAAAAATAAATGAATGAATAAATAAATATTTTAAAAACTCATTCTTGCTGCCTGCTCTGTCGTAGTTCAGCTCGGGAGCTGTCTGCCCCAGGGAGCGGGGGGATAAAAGCCGAAGGAAAGACTCGCTGCATATATGAGTGGTCCTGTGCGTCGGTGACAGGCTTCGGTGATCGTCGCTGTTCAGGAAGAGGACAAAGAAGAAAAAGAAGGAGAACGAGAGGAAGAGGATGGGGGGGAGTAAAAAGTGTGTGAGCGGGCAGCAGGGCAGAATGATGTTCTCAAATGAAGGAAAGTTCAGACTCAACGTCTCCGCTCCCCTGTGGGGGGTTCAGATCGGACGGGAGGACATGACAGGATGGATCAGGATAATTGGACCATTGATTTTTCTCTTGTGTTCCCCATTCTGCTCGCTGCACGTGTGTGTGTGTGTGTGTGTGTGTGTCTGCTCGCTGCACGCCATTCGTTTGGCCCATGTCCAGGTGACACCTACTTCACCTACCTAGCACTGCTTCTGACCTATCATGGTCTTGCATAGGGGAAGCTTTAATTGGAAGTGAAGACTCAAGCCAACTGCTGACTAAAACCAATCAGAAGACCAGCAGGACACCTCAGCGTCTGGGCATCAAGACAAATGTCCCCAAACCAAAAAACACACTTCAGTTCCTCAGGGGCTCAGTTTTAGATCACGACAGTTTTGGTTTGTTTTTTAAAACAAAACTATTAATTAAACAATTTGCTATTCTGTGCATTGCGTCGTCTATCAGTTCTGCACTTTTACACCGCTGAATAAAACCGCAGTACCCAACATGCACCTCACCTCCACGGTCCTGGCTCATCAATGCACCAGTCTGTGTGTGTGTGTGAGTGTGTGTGTGTGAGTGTGTGTGTATGTGTGTGTGTGAGTGTGTGTGTGTGTGAGTGTGAGTGTGTATGTGTGCGTGCGTGCGTGTGTGTGTGTGCGTGCGTGCGTGTGCGTGTGCTACCCCCCTGTCTCTCTCAGACAGTCAGACCAGGGGCTTGAACATCTCAGAAAAGAGTCTGAAGATTTTAGGCACTCAAGCCTTCCCCCTTTGACAAGGTTATCTTTGTGGTTGCTTGACCCATTAATCTGTCTACGGTCGCGATCATAATCATCGCACATGACTGGATTTAAGAAGTGTCAGAGGCCCCCAAAGTACCGCTCTTTAAAGGAAGTGGTGAGTGGGGGCGGCTCTCTTAAGTTCTTAAACGGCGAGCTGAAAAGACCTGGCTCTACCCCACCGCGCCGGGAGAGGTCTGTCTGAGATTAAATAAAAACGTTTGGAGGGTATTACTGCGAGTGTGAGTCTGCAGAGACCCCTTTTCCTGAAATGATGCGGCAGTTAACTGCGCAGCTCATTTGAATAAATCCTTCAGTGCCCCGGTACATGTTTAAAGGAGTCCCCATACTGTACTTTCTATCAATTATAGGTAAATGGACATTTACAAAAATCGCTGGAAGACATGTATCTTATGAGCAAAGCGGGTGTCTTCAATAAAATTCAATAATAAAAACCCACATATTGTTTAACCGGTTGGTTGTGAAGCTCATTACGGCAAAGGCAAATATATAGTTCACAGAGTTATTTCTACGGCCTAGTGGATTTATTCAATATGGAGCACAGATTGCGTTCGATAGGCCTTTTCAGGAACTGGGAATGACTGAATTATCTGTCAAAATGAACCTGGAGCACAAAAAATCTTCTTTGAAAAAGTGAACACGTTTCAAAAGGATGTCTTTGAGATGATAAAGCATGCGTGTGCATTGAGGTGTTATTTACAGCTTAAGGTGAATAAAAAATATTTTCTGCTGTTTTCTCCCCATTATTCTCCCCCACTTTTAGCATCCAATTATACCCTCCTTTTCACGTCAATTATCCCTCTCCCTCATATATATTGAGAGCTCGCTGCCGTAGTCCTGATACCGGCAGTGACATGTGGCGCTGCCTCACCTCCTCCGAGCCAGAACTTGCTAGGCCATCACCGTAACTCCGGTACGCACACAGGGCCACTCCTATACGCAGCGAGCTTGGCTTCCACTCCCCTCCCAATGTGAAACGTTGAATGTTGTCATCGCTAGACCACCCGGGAGGCCACGGTGAAGGTTTTTAAAAGCAATTTCGTTTTTTGTTTTGGGATGAGCTATGGTAAAGCAGAAAGGTTGGGAGAGCAGAAACAGGTGTACAAGCAGAGGAACACATCTGGAATAAATCACATGAATTCTGACATTACTAACAATTTTGTTTATGGTTTTTCCCCTGTTTTTCTCCCAATTTGGTGGCCATTTGTACCCTCTATTAATCAAACTATGCCCCTTCAATAAGCCTACCGGACCAGCCACTACTCTGGGACCTGCGTTGGCAGGGACAGAGGGCAGAACCGCCTCCTTCGAGACGGCACTCGCCCGAGCGATTCTGACACGTCCAGAGAAACCTTTCTGTGCACGCGGCGAGCTCATGCCAGCTCCCCTTCCCTCTGGGGTGGACAGCCAATCGCTGCCCCCGAACAGGGACCCCTTACATGATCTCCAATCTACAGGGAGGTGAGCCAGATTTAAGATTACACTCTTAAAGTAATAGTTTTATCACCGTTTAAGGAGAAGAGAGTTCATTTCCGCTTATTATCTTGCAATAATATTCATGACATTAAGTTTAATGATGAGAACTGGCCATTTGGCTTATCTCAGCTTGTCATTAAACTTGATTTGGTTCTTACATTCTGATGAATGTGAATCCATGCACTACAACAGCGCCTTAACAGGATGGCAGACCGTGGGGTCATCCACACACTAGAACAGTGTCTTAACAGGATGCAGACCGTAGGGCTCATCCACACACTAGAACAGTGTCTTAACAGGATGCAGACCGTGGGGCTCATCCACACACTAGAACAGTGTCTTAACAGGATGCAGACCGTGGGGCTCATCCACACACTAGAACAGTGCCTTAACAGGATGCAGACCGTGGGGCTCATCCACACACTAGAACAGTGTCTTACCAGGATGCAGACCGTGGGGCTCATCCACACACTAGAACAGTGTCTTAACAGGATACAGACCGTGGGGCTCATCCACACACTAGAACAGTGTCTTAACAGGATGAAAACCGTGCTCATCCACACACTGGAACAGTGTCTTAACAGGATGCAGACTGTGGGGCTCATCCAGACACTAGAACAGTGTCTTAACAGGATGCAGACCGTGGGGCTCATCCACACACTAGAACAGTGTCTTAACAGGATGCAGACCGTGGGGCTCATCCACACACTAGAACAGTGTCTTAACAGGATGCAGACCGTGGGGCTCATCCACACACTAGAACAGTGTCTTAACAGGATGCAGACCGTGGGGCTCATCCACACACTAGAACAGTGCCTTAACAGGATGAAGACCGTGGGGCTCATCCACACACACTAGAACAGTGTCTTAACAGGATGCAGACCGTGGGGCTCATCCACACACTAGAACAGTGTCTTAACAGGATGCAGACCGTGGGGCTCATCCACACACTAGAACAGTGTCTTAACAGGATGCAGACCGTGGGGCTCATCCACACACTAGAACAGTGTCTTAACAGGATGCAGACCGTGGGGCTCATCCACACACTAGAACAGTACCTTAACAGGATGCAGACCGTGGGGCTCATCCACACACTAGAACAGTGTCTTAACAGGATGCAGACCGTGGGGCTCATCCACACACTAGAACAGTGTCTTAACAGGATGCAGACCGTGGGGCTCATCCACACACTAGAACAGTGCCTTAACAGGATGCAGACCGTGGGGCTCATCCACACACTAGAACAGTGTCTTAACAGGATGCAGACCGTGGGGCTCATCCACACACTAGAACAGTACCTTAACAGGATGCAGACCGTGGGGCTCATCCACACACTAGAACAGTGTCTTAACAGGATGCAGACCGTGGGGCTCATCCACACACTAGAACAGTGTCTTAACAGGATGCAGACCGTGGGGCTCATCCACACACTAGAACAGTGTCTTAACAGGATGCAGACCGTGGGGCTCATCCACACACTAGAACAGTACCTTAACAGGATGCAGACCGTGGGGCTCATCCACACACTAGAACAGTGCCTTAACAGGATGCAGACCGTGGGGCTCATCCACACACTAGAACAGTGCCTTAACAGGATGCAGACCGTGGGGCTCATCCACACACTAGAACAGTATCTTAACAGGATGCAGACCGTGGGGCTCATCCACACACTAGAACAGTGCCTTAACAGGATGCAGACCGTGGGGCTCATCCACACACTAGAACAGTATCTTAACAGGATGCAGACCGTGGGGCATCCACACACTAGAACAGTGCATTAACAGGATGCAGACCGTGGGGCTCATCCACACACTAGAACAGTGTCTTACCAGGATGCAGACCGTGGGGCTCATCCACACACTAGAACAGTGTCTTAACAGGATACAGACCGTGGGGCTCATCCACACACTAGAACAGTGTCTTAACAGGATGAAAACCGTGGGGCTCATCCACACACTGGAACAGTGTCTTAACAGGATGCAGACTGTGGGGCTCATCCAGACACTAGAACAGTGTCTTAACAGGATGCAGACCGTGGGGCTCATCCACACACTAGAACAGTGTCTTAACAGGATGCAGACCGTGGGGCTCATCCACACACTAGAACAGTGTCTTAACAGGATGCAGACCGTGGGGCTCATCCACACACTAGAACAGTGTCTTAACAGGATGCAGACCGTGGGGCTCATCCACACACTAGAACAGTGTCTTAACAGGATGCAGACCGTGGGGCTCATCCACACACTAGAACAGTACCTTAACAGGATGCAGACCGTGGGGCTCATCCACACACTAGAACAGTGTCTTAACAGGATGCAGACCGTGGGGCTCATCCACACACTAGAACAGTACCTTAACAGGATGCAGACCGTGGGGCTCATCCACACACTAGAACAGTGTCTTAACAGGATGCAGACCGTGGGGCTCATCCACACACTAGAACAGTGTCTTAACAGGATGCAGACCGTGGGGCTCATCCACACACTAGAACAGTGCCTTAACAGGATGCAGACCGTGGGGCTCATCCACACACTAGAACAGTGTCTTAACAGGATGCAGACCGTGGGGCTCATCCACACACTAGAACAGTACCTTAACAGGATGCAGACCGTGGGGCTCATCCACACACTAGAACAGTGTCTTAACAGGATGCAGACCGTGGGGCTCATCCACACACTAGAACAGTGTCTTAACAGGATGCAGACCGTGGGGCTCATCCACACACTAGAACAGTGTCTTAACAGGATGCAGACCGTGGGGCTCATCCACACACTAGAACAGTACCTTAACAGGATGCAGACCGTGGGGCTCATCCACACACTAGAACAGTGCCTTAACAGGATGCAGACCGTGGGGCTCATCCACACACTAGAACAGTGCCTTAACAGGATGCAGACCGTGGGGCTCATCCACACACTAGAACAGTATCTTAACAGGATGCAGACCGTGGGGCTCATCCACACACTAGAACAGTGCCTTAACAGGATGCAGACCGTGGGGCTCATCCACACACTAGAACAGTGTCTTAACAGGATGCAGACCGTGGGGCTCATCCACACACTAGAACAGTGCATTAACAGGATGCAGACCGTGGGGCTCATCCACACACTAGAACAGTGCCTTAACAGGATGCAGACCGTGGGGCTCATCCACACACTAGAACAGTGTCTTAACAGGATGCAGACCGTGGGGCTCATCCACACACTAGAACAGTGCCTTAACAGGATGCCCTTTCAGTACGGAGACCCCTGAATGTCTTTGCACCAGCCCGGCCCCTGATGCCTTCACCCTATATCTGCATCACAAATGCCAAGAGTCAAGAACCCCTTAAACCATGCCAACCGCACATGCCACCAGCTGTAAGCACACACCTCACACCACAACGCTTTTGCCACTGAAAGTGATAAAAAAATGACAAATTTGTTTCCCAAAGACAAATAAAAAGTCCTAAAAAGTCTCCTTTGTAATTGATCCATGTCCAGTAGATGTATGACATGCATAACACAGCCTGATATCATCCACTATTTTATCATGTCATTTACCATGGTTGTAAAAAAATAATATCAAAATAAAAAATAGCAAAAATACAACATTAATCCCATCTTCTCAAACTCACATGTAATTAACCATTGGTGAACCAAAGAGGTTTAGCAGTTAATGCTAGTGTTTTTTTCTAGATTAATTATGACTCAAAGAGGAATTGAGAGTGCAGAATATGTCTGTGTAGACAATGTATTTTACTAATGGTGCAGCGCATGGTGTTTTAATGCACAATTAAACGGTGTGTCTTGGGATCCAAAAAGAACACAATATTTCCTCTCTCAAGGCAGGCCCATATATCATTCCTGCGATGCTGATCGATGCTGATCGTTGAATAGCTCGTGGAAGACACATATCTCGCTTGAGAGATGTATTATGTCCTTAACACTGAACCTTGAATTCAACAGAACTACTCAATGCCACAGATCTTTCATTAAAAAGTTTGTTAAAAACAACTCGCAGAGAGAAATATAAATAAATGTGCTTACATTGAGCCAGACGGGGGAACATCAAACAAATTAATTTAATGAATTTACGATGAACAGGATTTGTGCTAAATATATTTGTAGAAGTACTTATGAAATCCGGTTTTGAGATGAGCTGTGGCAGGCTGAATATTTTTGTATTTTTGCGACACCAAACATTCGATGGTTTGAACGCGTAGGAGATTTTGGGGGGGTTTTAAGTTCGCTGTCATGCCCTGCATTCATTCATTCAGTACAGGGGTGCTGGGCTTTGCATATTACTTTTCTCTTTTTATTTATTTATATTTTTGCCAATTAGTTTTGCAGTCAGCGGAAACTAGAACCACCATTTTAGCTCTTTTCTGTTAGTTACAACAACAACAAAAATCCCACTAAAGGTGACTGCAGTGCTTAATTTGTGCCGGGGCTAGCTGGGGCACGGCCCCGGCAAATGCCAAGAATCAGATTTTGCGCCCCGGCAAAGGTCTTACTCAGAATCAGAGCCCTGGGCTCATAAATATCTAAAGTGCGACAACAACGTGTATTTTAACAGACTTAACAGCCGAGAAACAAATCGTGCTTTCAGAGTGTTCACAGAGACATCGGGAGAACAAGTTACAGCCCTTACAGGATCTCCTAACCGTTGTTAACACACGTAGCAATTTCCAGCGAGATAGTGCGAGATAGGTTTCTCACAAATGAATCTAATCTGCACGTCAACAAGAGCGTCTTTAAAAACAGCAACCATATCATCGCTCCTGTTTTTAACCCTTGTTGCTCCACCACTGGAAAGTTACCATTAGACCAGAGGGAGGGACAGAAATGCAGTGACACAGAGGAAGGAAAAGTTTAAACTTTTTCCTCCACGGGGGCGAGTTGAGCCCCGGCATCTCTTATTTGACAAATTAAGCACTGGGTGACTGTGTTCAACATATACATTTATTAGAGTCCTCCGATGTCTGTGACTCTAACACTCTGACTCGCAGGCTCACGCAGCTTCACAGATCCTTTCCCAGGATTCAATCGTGAAAGGCACAATCAGCCCAGGAACCAGGATGTGATTACAATACAATATTCATTTGCTGAGCATTTAGCCTCATTCAGGTTGACACCTACAGTGACACACACACACACACACACACACACACACACACACACACACACACACACACACACACACACACACACACACACACACACTCACACACACACACACACACACACACACACACACACACACACACACACACACACACACACACACACACACAAACTGAGAATTTAGCCTCAGTCAGGGTGACTCACACAGCTAAGGTTTCACACATAGTTATCCATGTGGGTATTTGCCAAAGTAATTCCATTTGAATGGCTTGCATAAAGATGAACTGCCTCACCTGGGAATTAATCCGGCCAGTCTGGAGGTTATCTGCCCAGTTCCCCAACAATTAATGACAATGATTCATGATTCACCTTATTACAACAGTTTAATAACAAGTGTTTATGTGGATAGCCATGCTGCCATAGCAACCAGGCGTGTCAAGGTCAAACTTTCATTACGTAATACGTATTATTATTATTATTATTATTATTATTATTACTTTTAACAGAAAGAGTTTCTGCTTTTAAAAAACTTCATTGTAAGTAATCCATGGTTGCACATTATCCTACGGTTTCACTGTATTCAATTGTACTTGCTTGCAGGGCCTTGTGGATTTATTTATTAAAATAATAGTTCTGTTTTTGTTGCAGATCCCCCCCCCCCCTGTATAGTGCACATTTAATGAGGCTCAACATTGGAAGCGCTAACGTTTTAGTATTTTTGTTTAATGAAGAAATTTGGCTTACAATCGCGTTTTACTCTTCGCTGGCATGAAAGCAACAAAATATGAGTCACACAGAACGGCGAGTTAATGAGACACTAACTCCTGAAACTCCGGCTTTGAAAATTCACTTCAGACACGCAGACACACAGACACACAAGTCTACTGTGTAACTGTGAGAAAACGTGACTGGTGACCGTTCATTTAAGCCAATTTGTGATGTCCCAGTGAAGATATTTTCATTTTTAATTTTTTTTAAAGGAAATTGAGTTGAAAACCAGCACAATCGGTCACAGGACATTGATGTGGAGATGAGCAGGATGTGTTTTTGTAGCTGGTAACCACTTGAGTTAATTATCTGCATCTGTTGCACTTTAGATACATTTCCCTCAATTATATTATCTACAAAAAATAGACACAAGTCGAATTGTTCTTAAAGAGTGACCTGTCATAATTCCTAATGTATGCACCTAATTTTTTTACAAAAATAATTGATTCAAAATGATCGATCCGTGCCCCATTTTCAATCAAAATGTTTAAAAAAACAATTCTTTCAGATTTTTTCCTGTTTTTCTTCCAATTTAGTAGCCAATTGCACCCTCTATTTATTTTGATTCACCCTCCCCACGAACTCACCACACGTCACTACAGGACAAGCTAACACCCAGAGGACGGTGCAAGCTGTGTTGTCAGAGGAAGGGTGAGCTCTTTCTGTCACTTCTAGACTGCTGCAGACATCTGTCTTTCACTGATGTGTGAAGTACCGTGAGAAACGATATGTGGCACGTTCCTTACGCACGTGGCTGTCGTTACCTCATGGAAGCCATAAACGAGAGCAGTTTGATAAAAAAAAGATGGATGTCGAATGAAAGTACTCATCTTCAGAAAATAAATCTATACATTTTCCATTATGTGGCCATAAAAAAAAAAAAAAAAACTGATGCCTGTGTAGTTTTTCTTGTTGTTGTTGTTGTATATAATACGTCTGGTGGTTCTGTGTGGCTCAGTAGGTAGAGCATGGTGCTAACAACGCTTAGATTGTGGGTTCAATTCCCATTGGGAACAGATATACTGAAAAAAGTATGCATTCACTACTGTAAGTCGCTTTGGCTAAAAGCATCTGCTAAATGGTATACAGTATATATATATGTCAACAATCAGTATCCCTAAGCAAGGCCTATTTATCAGGGTAAGGATGGCAAAACTCTCCCATAATGTTGATTAGACAAACTGCAGAGGACGACCTGCTCCTGCCTCGTCATCATACCCCAGAGGACCACAGACCGGGCAAGAGGCAATATCTGACTAAATGTCCGATTGTGTTTGTTTCATCTCTGGGAAGGAGGGATGGGGGTTATGGGGGAGATCAATACTTTGGAGGTTGCATGGAAACGCTGATCCACGCCCGGCATTGATCAGCCACGTCATTGATCAGCCACGTCATTGATCAGCCACGTCATCAGAGACAACTTTACCCTTCGAGGGAAGAGCAACAATGAGCACGCATCGAAGACAAAATGGCTGAAAGGTAACGGAAATGTCGGAGCGATAATAATAGCCGGGATGGGAGTGAGTGAGTGAGTGAGTGAGTGAGTGAGTGAGTGAGAGAGTGAGTGAGTGAGTGAGTGAGTGAGTGAGTGAGTGAGTGAGTGAGTGAGTGAGTGAGAGAGTGAGTGAGTGAGTGGTGAGTGAGTGAGTGAGTGAGTGAGTGAGTGAGTGAGTGAGTGAGTGAGTGTGTGAGTGAGTGTGTGTGAGTGAGTGAGTGAGTGAGTGAGTGAGTGAGGAGTGAGTGAGTGAGTGAGTGAGTGAGTGAGTGAGTGAGTGAGTGTGAGTGAGTGAGTGAGTGAGAGAGTGAGTGAGTGAGTGAGTGAGTGAGTGAGTGAGTGAGTGAGTGAGTGAGTGAGTGAGTGAGTGAGTGAAAGGTTTTACAACCTTTTAACCTTTGTTTTGTATTTTAATACATTTTTTTATATTAATATATATATTAAGGCGGCACGGTGGTGCAGTGGATAGCACTGTCGCCTCACAGCAAGAAGGTCTCGGGTTCGAATCCAGGCCGGGGCCTTTCTGTGTGGAGTTTGCATGTTCTCCCGTGTTCGCGTGGGTTTCCTCCGGGTACTCGGGTTTCTCCCACAGTCCAAAGACATGCACGTTAGGCTAATTGGAGAGTCTAAATTGCCCGTAGGTATGAGTGTGTGAGTGAATGGTGTGTGTGCCCTGCGATGGATTGGCGACCTGTCCAGGGTGTATTCCTGCCTCTCGCCCGAACGCATGCTGGGATAGGCTCCAGCCCCCCCCCGCGACCCTGACCAGGAATAAGCGGCTTAGACAATGGATGGATGGATGGATGGATGGATGGATATATATATTAATAAATTAATATTAAATTATATATTAATAATATATTTTTATATTCTTGTTTGTTTTATGCTCTGTCAATTTTTTGTCTTTTATTTTAATCCCTTTTTTTGTGAAGCACTTTGTGTTGTATTGCTGGAAAGGTGCTATATAAATAAATAAATAAAATAAAATGAATAAACCTGCTCCCTTCAACAAACCCTGCCAGGGGGGGGGGATCCGATCGGGGGTGAAACAAAAAAAATAAAAATAAAAAAATGGATTGGATTCTCGGTTTAAAAATACGTGTCCATTCCCTCCCTGTCAGCCATCTAGTGTAAATGCACCTGTCAAAATAAGCAGAGATTAAAATACATAATTTGTTGAAGCTGTGTGGTTAAATTACAGAGAGGGAGAAAGCGTTGGGTCCACTGTGGAGGAAGAGCTGTCACAAACGGCTCATTAAATCAGAGGGAGATATCTGTGCAGCACCATTATGCCACAAACTCACCTAACTCTGAGTTTTTTTTGTTTTTAAAGAATTTGATTCCAATTTTCTCCCATTTTCTCCCAATTCAGTAGCCAATTACACCCTCTATTTTCATGTAAATTCCCCCCTCGTATTGTGAGTTTGCTGCCGTAGCGCTGAGACCGGCAGTGACAAAGGCAAAGTATTGTCTCCTCTGAGACGACACTCGCCAGGCTGTCAACCGTAACTCCAGTACTACAGAGCCACTCCTGTGCGCAGCGAAGATCCTGTCGGCTTCCCATCCCCCTCCCTGGGGCGGACAGCTAATTGCCGCCCCCTGGTGGCACTCCCGGACAGAGCTGATACTGGCGCAGCCGGTGGAATCAAACGTTGAACGTTGTAACCGCTAGACCACCCAGGAGGCCAAGGTGAATTGAACCCCGGTTGCAGTGGCCAGCATCGAAAGTTTTAACCGCTAGACCACCCGGGAGGCCCCACAACTCAGAATTTTGAATGTATGAATAACCAACAAATCTGAATTGTTGTGCTGCCCACAGAAATGCGTTCAGACCGTGAGGAAAGCACTTCAGGTCATAGTAATTGATTAGCAACAAAATAGAAAAGCTGGCACACCTCAAAAAAGTTGAACGCAGTCGTCTTTGAGCACAAGGAGTAATGCTGAGGAGAGGAGAACTCGTCGCACACTAGCAACTCTTTTGCTGAGCTTCAGTTTATTGAAACAACGTTGGAGAAGTTTTAGGAATTGATCAAATGGCCAGTAGAGCTCCTGGGAGAATATATATACACGTATGCCATTTAGGAGACGCTTAACCAATGCGACCTACAGTAGTGAATGCACACATTTTTCAGTATATGTGGCCCCAATGTGAATCGAATAAGTTGTTACCTGCTTCCATTTTTTTTTCTTTTAAACAAAATATGCATCATTCTGACCGGTTTAAACAAACAACCTATACTGCCGTTTTCTAGAGAAAACGCCCTCTGCAGAAAACAACATTATAGGTTGTTTGTTTAAACCAGTCAGAACTAATGCACATTTAGTTTAAAAGAGAATTTTTAAAATAAATTCTAAGCAGGGGGCAACAACTACTTTGGCCGATATGGGGGGAGAAACGGTCATACGAGTTGTTTTGACAAATGACCTATATGGTCATTTCGGCTGGAGATGTCGGGTGAGCATTCTGGCACAAAATGGCTGCCGTGCTTCACCCAGGTGGGTGCTACACATTGGTTGTGGTTGAAGTGGGTTTCCCCCGTCATGGTAAAGGGCTTTGGGTTCTGTGAAAGGCGCTATATAAAAGGAATCCATTATTATGATTATTTTTATTATTTAAAAAAAATGTTCATAAAAAAAAAGAGGTCTCAGTGATCTTACCTCAATGTTGAAAATATTACGATAGATTTTACACAGGCATTTGTTCAATTGATGTAAAAAAAATGATTCACCTTTAACCTTTAACCTTTAACCTTTAACCCATGTTGTTGTTTTGTTTTCTGTTTGGTTTTCAGGTTCGACTCATTTTCTTTTCTCTTCTTCTTTTTGACAACACAAACAGACATGAATAAAAAGCATGTTCTCTTTGTTCCCGTGGTAACCCCATCTGAATAAACGGGAGAAGTTGTGAGAAGTGTGACTGAGAGAGAGAGGCGGGATGGCTTTGTTGGGTGCGTACTGTTGTGTGTGTGCGCGCGCGTGTGTGTGTGTGTGTGTGTGTGTGTGTGTGTGTGAATGTGTGTGAGTGTGCCCACGATCATTTGTTCTCATTTCTCCTCTCCTGTCCCAGACAATCACCATCCTCCATTCACCATTCACCTTCTGCTGTTTTTATTTTTGTTAGATTTTTTGATGTCTCCCCTGAGGTCTCGAGCTGCACATGAATCCGAGCCGTGAAAGATCACCAGGCGTGATTTAAAGTGACTGTCAGGAAAGCAGATAGATTGCTGCTGCTCAAAACGGACACTGATCTACAAAAATACTCACACTCAGGTGACCCTCCTCCCTCTAGCCCCTGTCCCTGGCCCGTCCTGTGACCTCCACACAACACAGCTCTGCCTGAATATAACGAGAGCGATCGCTCGGGGGGCTTGTGGGGGAGGGTAAATTGAAAGAAATAGAGGATGTAATTGGCTACCAAATTGGGAGAAAAACAGGAATAAATCTGAAACCAAAAAATGATAAAAACTTGCATTAAAATGCATTAACTCTCATCAACTCAAAAAGTAGGGATTAGCTTAAAAAATGACTCTAGGATTGTTATTATTATGATTATTATGATGATGATGGTCGTGATGATGATGATGATGATGATGATGATGATGATGATTATGATTATGATTATTATTTGTAAACTATTTGCCATTTATACGAACCTGGATATTTACTACTTATTATTTATTCATTGTCCGTTCCTGTGGCTGAATATGTATGTAAGGCATTCCGGTTAAGCCCCTTTGCTCAAGGGTGATTTGAACCCATGACCTTCCCCGGTTACCGTCACCAATCATTTCTTTGGACTGCTGCCTTAAATATCCCATATAGCGTTCCTCGCGGTCTCCCAACAATATTCCCTTAATACAAAATATCAGCTATTATATATTAATGTTCCCTTCAATGTATCCCTGACTTATCTTCCAAAATGCTGACCCTTGTTTTAAACCAAAAAAAACCGTTTTATCTATTTTTTTTGGTTCAATGAACCCTTATAATTTCACTCAACCTACAGTATGTTAACCAGAATTTGGGCAGATCTGAACATAGTTTTAAGGATTTTTCTGCTTTGCAATGTGGTATTTAGTGTTATTGCTCATCTTTTAGTTAGTGCAACAAACCTCTCCACAAATGATCTCCCTAAAACTACATCATACTGCCAAAATAAAGGCAGCACTTGAGTAAATAAGGGATCCTTTAAACAGGTGCAGTGCCGCGAGTGTCCATCGGGGGGTGTCACGGCCAGTACTGGCGTATAGGCCCGTCTCTCCCCTTTCCCACAAACCCCCCCCCCTCAGAGTGTTGCCTTTATTTTGGCAGTTACCTGTATGTTGCAAAAGGACAATATCAGCTGGTTGACACCTGGCAGGGTTTTTTGTCTTATTCTCCCAAATAGAGTGGGCGGAGGGTACGCGTAGAGTAATGCATTAATCTTACACACACAGATACAGCTGTGTCCTGAAGCTATATGTTGATTGGATTGCTCTCTTGTGCCAAATTCATTATGTCAATCAGCATATCCGCGTAACCGCGGGCTACCGTGTCTCTTCTATAACCTCGTAGAAGCTCTTCTTGCTGGTTCCTCATCGACCGACCGTTTATTTTTTTTGTAATTTGTTTTATTTGTTACGCATTCTTCCCATGTTTTCCCCAATTTAGTAGCCAATTCAACCCACTATTTATTTAGATTTGCCCTCCCCTCATGAGCCGGCCGCCCATTCTCTGGGTCAAGCTAATAACCCTGAGGCCGGCAATGATTTGCCTCCTCCGAGACGGAACTTCGCCCACCTGCTCTTTAGGAACACCCTTCGGTTCTTGGCGAGCTCGTGCCGGCTTACCCGGCTTACCCTTCCCCCCTCCCCCGGAGAGGACAGCTAAATGCCGCCCCCGGGGCTACCAGCCAGAGCCCGGACTAGCGCAGTCGGGTTCAAACCGCGACTGCAATAGTTAGCTCACACTCGCAAAGCACCAGTCAATGCGAGTGTGTTAGACCGCTGTGCTATTTGAGGCCCCAACCTACAGTTTCTGAGCGGACGGAGCACAAAGATCAAGATGTGCCTTGCTATCGATCATAATGGCGGTAACGTGATAACACTCTTCACATTGGCTCAAGGACTGTGTTTATTTTTTTGCTTCACATGTTAGTGTGGAATGTGCATGTTCTCCTTCAATCAGTTGGGTCATTCAGCGGAGCAGTCAATCAGTCGGTCGGGTAATGTAAATAGTTTATTGATTTTGTGTGTGAAAGCGCGACCCAAAATGTGTGGTTTCACTCTGTGTCAATTTTACATTTACATTTTACATTTACATTTTAGATGTCACCCTGAATGAGGCTAAATGCCCTGTTTGTGTGTGTGTGTGCATTTGTGTGTGTGTGTGTGTGTACATGTGTACATTTACATTACATTTACATTTTAAGCCTTTAGCAGACGCTCTTATCCAGAGCGACTTACAAGATGTGCATTACAGTAATACATGGTAGGAACAATCATAGTTCGTGCAAGAGATCAGTGCAGTAATACAGCGATAGACATAATTGCAGGCAGCGGCGTACCATACCTGTAACACTGGGTAGGAAAAGGTTAGTAAATTTATTTTTATTATAATTTTTTTTTTATTAAATTGAGTAAGCAGGGATACATAGTGATGAGCAAGTAGGCAGTGGTGACGACAATTAGCTAGATGTACAGAATTCAGTGGTAGTGGAGTCTGAAAAGGTGGGTTTTGAGTCTCTTGCAGAAGATCGCAAGTGATTCCGCGGTCCTGACCGATTGCGGAAGGTCGTTCCACCACCGAGGGGTCAAGACAGAGAAGAGACGAGACCGCGAGGAGCGGCTGCCAGACGCCTGGAGGGATGAGACAGTCAGTTTGCCAGAGGAGGCGGAGCGGAGGGGTCTGGCTGGGGTGTAGGGAGTGATGAGTGACTGGAGGTATGGGGGAGCAGTACCTCTAGCCGCTTGAAAAGCAAGCACCAGTGATTTAAATCTGATGCGTGCTGCGATGGGGAGCCAGTGCAGAGAGGAGAGGAGAGTAGAGGGGTGACGTGGGTGAACTTTGGCTGGTTGAACACCAGACGTGCGGCAGAATTCTGGACTAGTTGCAGTAGCTTGATGGCAGAGGCCAGTAGGCCTGCCAGCAAGGAATTGCAGTAGTCCAGATGTGAGATCACCAGGGCCTGGACCAGGAGTTGTGTGGCCTCTTGGGTGAGGAACGGTCGGATCCTCCGGATGTTGTGGAGGGAGAATGGCAGGTCCGAGTGATCACTGCAATATGGCCGAGAAGCACAGCTGGGTGTCCAGGGTCACTCCAAGACTCCTGGCAGACGGAGACACTATGGAGCCTTCCACGGTGATTTTGTGTAATTGCTTCTATAGGCAGATCGGTGGTGCCCTATGGACCAGAGTGGATGCTATTGCACAGTGAAACAGACCCTTGTGTGTAACAACAGTGTGCTTTTTTTATTTTATTTCAGATTAGGGTTTGGTGGCCAATTATACCCTCTATTTTTCTTTCGTTGTACCCTCCCTCACAAACTCGCCACCCGCCTCCACGGGACAAGCTAATACCTTGAGGCAATGATCCTCCTCCTTCGAGACTGGACTCGTGTGTGTATGTGTGTGCGTGTGTATGTGTGTGTGCATGTGTGTGTGTGTGTGTGTGTGCATGTGTGTGTGTGTTTGTGTGTGTGTGCCTGTGTGCATGTGTGTGTGTGTTGTAAACTAGACTTTTTCCCCTTCAGTTTCAACAACTATTAAGCTTACTGAAAGAGATGGAAAAATCACTTCCCGCAAAAAAATGTACCGTTCAAAGCTGAGCACCAAACCGCGGCACGGTTAAGACCGAATCCAGGCCAGAGCGCCTCTAATCTCCCCTCGGCTGAATGAAGGACATGCGCTGCGATGACATCTTGTAAAATTAGGTTTGAAGTTCCTTTCAAAATGGCCTCTGCAACACTGCAGAGTGAGAATATTCACAGAGGAGATGTTAATTCATCCTCGAAGGTAAAAAATTCAAGATCGGTTAATCCATGACAAATTTAATCTGTGACGAAGCAACATCGGTTCCGATCGTGCACGAATGCCCTTATTTCCTCAAATGATGGCACTATGAAAGCTGAGCGTAAAGTGTGTGTCCGCACATTCTCCAGATGAAGGGGTCGTGGCCTTCCAGCTGAAGAGTGCCGTTGTGTGACGTTGACATTCACTATTTCGGCTGCAGGCCCATTCCTATGGGCAGAGCGTGTAATAAAAGGCGGATCGTAACTACTTATGGCCTTGTGGGTAAAACCGTCATAAGCAGGGTGGACGACCACTCACAGGTGAACTTGTGAGGCCAGACTCGCACCACTGTTTATTTTTTATTTTTTGGTCAATAAAAAAAAATTATCCTGTACAGGGACACCTTTCTCGGTGAGCCCATGCCGGCTCACCCTCCCCTTCCCCCTCCCCTCCCTCTGGGGCAGTCAGCCAATCACGGCACACAATGGGGCTCTCGGCCAGGGCCGGACTGACGCAGCCAGGTTTTGAACCATGGCAGCAGTGGGCAACTTGCATTCGGGAGCGAATGCTTTAACTGTTATGCTACCCAAGGCCCCCTGCATTACTGTTTCTGCACCTCCTCCGTACTCACTGAGACTCAGACAGCAGCTGAGGAACAAGGGCCAGGAAGAGTTTCCCTCAATTAACTGGCCCTGATTCAGACATTAAAAAAATGATTTAGTTTAATTTAGAGGCCTGTGTCTCGGCCAGACACTGATGTTAAAAGATCAAAAAACAAAAGTGAATTTTAGAGCAGATGGTCTTTTAATTGAGATTCAAACAGACGCAGTGTGGGCTCCCTCAGACGCTGGCCTTCACTGAGGATGGAAGCCTGACTGATTGTGTGTGTGTGTGTGTGTGTGTGTGTGTGTGTGTGTGTGTGTGTGCTTTTGACACACACACTCACACAGACACACACACACACTCACCCACACACACGCACACACTCTTAAGATAATAACAAGCATGGAATGTTTCATAATCATAAATCATGAAAAAGAAAAATCGTATACTTTCTCTGGAAATGGCTTCACTGTGACACATCACCAGGGGTGGAGTGGGATATTGAACCATAACTGGTTATTGGCAATATTGATAACTCCATGACCTTCAAAGGGTCATTCATTACGCTGTCTGCCACCGATGCGCATTACCTCTGAAGCGGGTCTGGACTCACACGATCGGTTTGTGGATCCATGCTTGATAAAGGCGCGCTCCCTCCCTCTGCGCTCCGACTCCAGCGTACATACACTCATTACCTCTGACAGATGAAGACTGGACGCTGCCTGCGAAAGCACAACAGAAATTCATGTGATCCCACGGCGCCCCCTGCTGCGCACTTTTAATGAACGCGCCAGGAAGTTTATGAATTATTTAAGTATGGCTGACATCATCACATTTCTTGGTTTGTGTCAAAAAAATCTTAGATGGGCTTTTCAATCAAGCAAATGGGTAAACCATGCACATACTCGCTTTATGGGCAAATATTGTGTGTGTGTGCCATGTGCACGTACACACACACACACACACACACACACACAGACACACACATACACAGACACACACACACACACGCCCACACACACACACTCTCACTTACTCACTTTGGCCCACACACACTTACACAAGTGAGACCAGGAGCTAATGAGGAGCAGGAGCTGTAACATTCCAGAATAGAACACTAAGTTAGAACCAGATCTCAATGTGAGACTTACATTTATACTGTAGATTCAGGATTAACTTTGATATATTCAGGATTAACTTTGATATATTCAGGATTTGTATTTCTATTCCCCTCATAATATACGTATATACCTACTGTACAGATCCTGTATATTCATGAAACGATATGGCTTGAATACGATGTGAATTTAGTTTTGGCTGAAAGAGCACAACAACAGAAACAGAACCTGGAGACCCATCTGTACTTTATGGTGCTGATTGTTCACAGCTGTGTTGTGAAGCTGAGCCTCAGGTGAACTCTAAAAGACTTGTGCACGCACTCTAATTGGGAGTTGGAGTCGGTACTTTGTGAATTTGGAGCTGTAGTCTCTCTGCAGGTATGGCTGCAGCCCCGGTTGGCTAACTGTGTGTGGACCCCTGGAGTTTCCCCAGAGCAGCGCACACAGATCTGTGCACCTCAAACAGTGCAGTGTTAATGTCTCTCTCTCTCCCTCTCTCTCTCTGCCTCAAACAGAGCTGATACCACAGGAAGGCTCTTACGGGCTTTAGTTATTACACCTCTCCAAACTCATTACCGGGCTCGTTTGGACTCCTCGCTCCCCTAAAACAACGCACGGCTCACGCCTCCCCCCGTTCCAGAGAGGCGCTGGGAGTGAAGCGGGGGGGGGCGTCACGAGGGCCAGGAAAGTGTGCGCTCCCCCCTTTTAAAAGAAGAAGAAGAAAAAAAAGGTTTTATTTTACTGCCTCCCTGAAGGCAGAGACTCAAGGTGTCGGGTTTTTCTGTGAGCCGAGGAGCTGAGAATGTGACCTTGTCCAAACTGACCTTCAAGAAACCGAGTGAATTCATGTTCTTTAAAAAATAAAATTATCATCCTGTCCACAGAAAAAATGTAAAACCCTGCAGCACTGTCAGAAAAAAAGACACAAAACCATTTGAACGTTAAAAGAAAATAAGTTAGGTCTGTTATGTGCGTAATTGCCATTGTGCCGATGTATTTCAGTTGAGATGTTTCGTCCCTTTATCTGGCCGGTCCCCTTATCTAGGAGAACAGTTTAAAAACCTCAAAGGACTCCAGTTCAATGTCCTGCAGTTTTGTCCACAACGGGGACAACAGATACACCAAACTCTCTGACTGCAGACTGTGAGACCGGAAGGGACACTATCCACTAATGATTGACATCTGTAACGAACACAAAGTGAAACAATGTTCCATATCTGTTGTGCTTCGATAGCATTTTGCATCAGGGTGTCTGTTTGATATTTACTCCACTCTCTGGGCAATCTGAGTGAATTTTGTGGAGGATTATTTTATATAAATTTCGAACCACACGATACTCCCTCTTTTTGACCCCTATATAAAATGTAAGTTTAGTCACTCTGCATTTTAAGTGTGCTGTTTATGCTGGTAAAGATCGTCTTCCTAATTTCGTCTTCCTGTTCTTCAAAATGCTAACCATCGCCATGGTCACCCTGGGCATCTTCTCTGCCGGACCTGACTCGAACCAGAATCCATTTTCCGTTCTTGTCACATCCCTCTTTTCCAGTAGAACCCCACCTGTCTCTGATGATCCGGCAGCAGAAATGCCTGCCCTGCGAGGTGTGGGGTGGGGGTTAGGGGTGGGTGTGTGTGTGTGGGGGGCAGGTGCGGGTTGTTGGGTGGGTGTGTGGGGGGCTGCTTAATTGATTGATTGACCAACATGAGGAATTGCCTGCCTTCTTCAATCCTGCTGCTGTTCAATCAAAGCTGCCCTTAGATGGGTGTCATCAATATGTATGGAGGTTGCCTGTCTCTCTCTCTTTCTCTCTTCCCCCTCCCTCTCTCCTTCTCTATTTCTCTCTCTGCCTCTCTCTCTCTCTCTCTGTCTCTCTCTCTCTGCCTCTCTCTCTCTCTCTCTCTCTCTCTCTCTCTCTCAGTGCAGTGTTAATGTATCTCTGTCTCTCTCTCAGTACAGTGTTAATGTCTCTCTCTCTCTGTCTCTTTCCCTCCCTCCTTTTGTGCTGTGACTGCCTGATGTCTGGCTGCCCTCCTCTTTTTCCCTTCTTTTTTTTTTTAAGGTTTTGTTTCTGATTTTTATCCCATTTTCTCCCAATTTGGTAGCCAATTACACCTGCTATTTTCAAGTCAATCCCTCTCGTATTGTGAGTTCGCTGCAGTAGCCCTGTGACCGGTAGTGACGAAGGCGAAGCATCGTCTCCTCCGAGAGAGCACTTGCCAGGCCGTCGACCATAACCTGGTACTCCAGAGCCTCTCCTGTGCACAGCGAACGTCCTGTCGGCTTCCCTCCCCCTTCCCTGGGGCAGACAGCCAATCGCTGTCCCCGGTGGCACTCCCGGCCAGAGCCGACTCTGGCGCGACGGGGAATCGAACCCCGGTTTTTCCTTATTTTTTACACCTGAACTCACCTAAACTCTTGAGACCGTGCTGCCTTCTCCTCACACCGCAGCAAGCCTGTGTTTCAAAATGACTCCAATCTCCAGTTTGTATTGTTGGGTGTGATATTAAAGTGGTTCTCTCTCCTTCGTTATGCTTAAAAAAAAGAAAACCCCTCATTTGTATTCGTTCATAGAAGCTGTGATTCTGGGTGACAGCTGAGATATTGAGTTATTAATATTGCACCTCCATAAAATAAAAACGTTGACACTTAAACCAGGCTAGATACAAAAACAGGGTTTATATATATATATATATATATATATATATATATATATATATAGTGGCAGCCCAAGGGGCTGCACCAGAAAATGGCTGCCTGGCCTCCAACACATGGCAGCCCAAAACACTACATTTCCCAGCAGGCCACAGTAACACCTGAACGAAGTCAAGCAATGGGGACTAACGACCAGCTGAAGGCTATTTCGAGGCGTATTTAAAGGACTGACTCACATTACCCATTGAGAGGAGTAGGAACGTGTGTGGGAAGGAGTTGCTGAGTGTTTGAGGAAATTGAGAACCGTGGCGTCGTTTGACCAGCCGGGATTGAGAAAGAGAGAGTTTGAGTGTGATTTGGATTGTTTTTGTGTATGAACTTGGATTGATTGAGGACCCCCCTTTGTGTACCGACTTGTGGACTGGATAATGGAATTGACCTGGATAACGGAACTGGATTTTGGACACTGACAAAGAGATAAGGATTTGTGGACTTTGTGTTTGTATTCCCCTGAAGACCCCACCCTGTGTTTTGTGTTTGTCAAGTATTTGTGTATTAAATCATTGTTTTGTTTTTGAATACTGCCTCCTCCATGTTCTTAAACTTGCCTACGCCCTCTGCAAGGTCCGTGCGTGTCGCCCAACCCCTGGGGACACCACAATATATATCCATGTACGTATCAAAACAGGGGACTGTCTCTAAAATAAAAAATGAACAAAATGCAAATCACCTTCATACTCCTCCACAACAGTCTCTCAGTAAGGGGCACGGGGGCAGAGAATCCAAGAGAAATAAAGTCTACATCTACCGAGCAGGTTACGATACTGTGTGTTGTTGTAGTGATAAATAAGGCCTTGATAAGATGTTCTGTAAATGCACTGTATCTGAGATTCGATTTGCTTGTGTACCGTGTCGTGGAAATTCACACATGAATATCACATTCGCTAGTAAGTGAGACAATCAGTCAAGCCAATGACTCGAACACAATATTGAGATATAAAGGTTTAGTACTGGCCAGGAGCAACTCACTCAGGATTAGCCTGAGCAACGCGAGTCGCTCCCGAACAAAGAATTACAACAGTCTTTATACACAGGCCAGCGCGGGTCACATTAGTCACGACAGGCTAACGTTTATTTGGTAAATAGAAACACGACAGGCCGAATGGGGAAAAAAAACATTAAAACAACCACTTGTTTTTTGGGGGTAATATTTTAAAGCAGGAAACTCATCCAATTGCCCCAGTCTAAAAGTATACTTGGGGGGTCGTTTGACCAATCAGACACAACATCTCAGCAAATCAGACACAATGTTTCAGCAAATCAGACACAACGTCTCAGCAAATCAGACACAACGTCTCAGCAAATCAGACACAACGTCTCAGCAAATCAACTTAAGGCCTCCCCAGGCCTACTTCAAAGGTGGGCGGCGGACCTTCTGAACTGGACTTCCTAACTGGACAGCTGCTTACACCTGGAACCCTTCGAGCTGGACTCTGCTTCCTTCCCCGGTCACGCCACTCCTGAACCTCACCTGACTGTCGCGTTTGAGGTGTGAGGTGCAGCTTTTAAAAAATAAAAAAAAGAGAATTTGGATGAGTAAAGGTTTTGGGGTTGAGAGGGGGCACATTTACATTGCATGGTTGTGGGATAGTGGGTAAGTAAGCGTTGGCGCACAGGTATATGACACACACACACACACACACACACACACACACACACACACACACTTTGTGTTTCATTTTTTTTTTTACATTTGTTTTCTGATTTTATCAAATTTTTCTCCCAATTTGGTAGCCAATTACTCCCGCTATTCTTAAGTCAATCCCCTCCCTCGTAGTTTGCTGCCCTGTGACCGGCAGTGTCAAAGGCGAAGCATCGTCTCCTCCAAGACGTCACTCATCATGCTGTCGACCGTAAGTCCGAGACCCCAGAAACACTCCTTTGCGCAGCGAATGTCTTGTCAGCTTCCCTCCCCCCTCCCTGGGGCGGACAGCCAATCGCCGCCCCCCTAGTGGCACTCCCGGCCAGTGCCGACTCTGGCGTGGACCGGGGAACTGACGTTGAAACCACCAGACCGCACGGGAGGCCAAAGGTTAAGCGTTTTGAAGCTCAGAAAGTCACTCTGTCACAGCAAACACAATGGCACTGTACCGACCCATGAAACACCGAAGGGAAAGCCATACACTTTGCAATGCAGAATACTTAGCCAACAGAATATCAATGCTGGCTAAGGAACACTTAAGGCCAGATCCTCAGATTTCCTCCAGTTCCTCTAACAAAGAAATGAAACCATTTAATGCGTTGTCTAAAACTTTTATGGTCAATTATTGAACATTTGTTTTACAGTTGTTACATTAAAACATTTTGGATTTGGATGAATCTTTTCCATAGCAAAGTGATGTTCACTCCAAACCGAACGAGCATGAAATGTCCCATTTCACTTGTGTAGCTATGCACCATTTTCAAACATGTTTTCATTTGTCCTTTTATTTAATAACATACCAATGGATTTGAATGGCAAGGTGCCCCCCCCTGCAAATATACCCATTTTAGAGAAAGACACTGATGACAGAATGCAGTTTAATATTAACAGTTCTAACACTCCCAAAACATTCACCGCTCATTAACGTACCATTATTTTGTGGCGCCTATTGCCAAAAAAATGGCCCCAAAAAAATAAAAAAATGTAAAGTGGAATTGTCCTTTTTTTTCAAAGCTGAAGATCAGTCAGTTGAATACCAACGATTGTGTAGCACATACCATCATACAACAGGCAACGTAATGACTTCATGCATTGCATTTTATTTAGGCCAAACATTAACTGTTGAATTCAAGATAAATTGACATTTATGGAATATCAATGCTTACAGAAAAAGGAACTCAGGCACACGGACCCTGTGTTTAAAACCCACACTAGCACATGAACAAGCCATGCTTATCAATCGCCTATTTGTATAATAATAATAATAATATACTATACGCCATTTAGCAGATGTTTTTATCCAAAGCAACTTACAGTAGTGAATGCATGCATTTTCAGTATATGTGGCCCCAGTGGGGATTGAACCCACAACCTAAGCGCTGCCAAAGCTGTGCTCTACCAACTGAGCCACAGAGAACCACGTATTTATGTAACAGGCAAAAAGCAGCGATTGAAAGAGCCGAGAGTGTAACTTACTTTTCATAGTCATGGCTGGACTCTTGCCTCCTCATTGTGAAGTAGGTGACAACTGCAATGAGTATTAGACCGATGATGGCGACGACTACGGCTCTTACGATGAGTGCTGTGTTGGTCTGAGGAAGAGACTCTGGAATACAACATGGAACAAACAACCATCTGGCAGTCAAGCCGAGACCAGTGTGAGCGTCTCCCTTAAACCTTTGTGCTTAAATCAAATACAGAAGGATAAAACACTATTTGCATTAATGTTTGGCATTTACGAACACAAACATTTACACAGCTAAAATTCTCATTCAAAAGGAAGCCTTTGCATTGTATTGACACAAAAAGTCTTGCTCGTTACGGTTTGAGAACACGAAAGTCATAAATTCCAAGTACAATCGTTCCAAGTGGTTTTATGACTCCACGAAAGGATGTACAGTGAGTTAAGATGAAATGAAATGGACCAGTTATGTGTATAGGAACATATACATGTATGTGCTATTGCATGCAAAAGCATGCAGCGCTCCTCAGTCATATTCCCAGGGAAACAATGCTGGTTTGCATTTCCAACTCAGTGTGGGATTAATTCTGTGAGGGTTAGGCCTAAAGTGATGCCAATTTGAATCTGCGACTTAACCGATATGCATAGCCTCTTAAAATGTCAGTGTTTTAAAAAATAAGACTACATAGTGTGTTATTTTACATGAAATTATTTAATATGAATATATATATATATATATATATATATATATATATATATATATATATATACGTATATATATAATAATTTCTGTTTAAATGATCAGAACTGACTGTAGACTGGCTGTCTGACTCGTGTACGGTCATTAAACACAACGCTGTCTGACTCCTGTCTGACTCCTGTACGGTCATTAAACACAACGCTGAGTATCTTTGTTTTTCCGTGACGTATCTTTGTTTCCGTGACTCGGATAATCGTTCAAAGACGTCAGTTAGCACGTAAACGTCAGCTACTGAATGTGATGCCACCCCTTGATAAAGAAACAAGTGTGCGATTAGTGGCTAGTGGTCTAGTGGTTTCAACGTCCGACGCTGGCCACGGCGATCGGGGTACGATTCCCCGTCGTGCCAGAGTCGGCTCTGGCCGGAAGTGCCACTAGGGGGTGGCGATTGGCTGTCCGCCCCAGGGAGGGGGGGAGGGAAGCCGACAAGACGTTCGCTGTGCACAGGAGTGGCTCTGGGGTGCCGGAGTTACAATCGACAGCATGACGAGTGCCGTCTCGGAGGAAGATGATACTTTACCTTTGTCACTGCTGGTCACAGGGCTACGGCAGCGAACTACGAGGGAGGGATTGAGGAAAGAATAGCGGGAGTAATTGGCTCCCAAATTGAGAGAAAAACGGGATCAAATCTGAAAATTAAGAGTGTGATTAGTTCCCTTGGCGGGCTAATTGTATCTCTTGTTGTGCAGAGTGGCTGTGGTTCGAAACCCACTTTACACATGTTTATAATGTAGCTAGCTTGTTAGCTAACTAGCTATGATAACGTAAACTAGCATGCTTGCCCCATATGAGACTTGGTGCTTTTAGCCTATATATAGTAAATATATAGTAATATTGCATGGAACACATGATGCTTTATAGAATTGTTCAGTCATGCCGCCATTTTTTGTCAATCAAGCCCGTCCATGATTCCCTGTATTTTATGCCGTATACTTCCAAAATGCTGAAAACGTATTTGTTGCAAGTGCTTAATATCAGTATATATATATAGTGACATCATGAGTGGCGTGGTGGTTGAGAGCAGATGTGTCCCTATCCGATGTCTGCAGCAAATTAAATGATTAAATAATTATTTTAAAAGAAATTGAATATTGTCAACGAGAAAGTTGAACCCGCCTTTTAAATTGGTAATACAAGGAGGTTTTCAACTTGGAAAGTAATTCAAAATCAAACATCAAAATTAAGAGTAAGGCGGGCGGTGGATAGCGTAGCGATCTAACGCACCCCACTTTGTGCGCTGCCTGTCAGAGATGCGGTTGGAAACCCGCATCGCTACCAGACCGGCCCCGGTCATCAGCCCTGATCAGGGGCGGCGTTTGGCTGTCCGCCCCAGGGGAAGGGGGGGAGGGTGAGCCGACTCGGCTCCGCCATGAAGGTGTCTCCAGAATGTGGGTGTCTCGAAAGAGACGGAGGTCGCTGCCCACAAAGAATTAGCTTGCCTCGTAGAGACGAGTGGCGGACTTGTGTGGGGAGGGTTAAATCGAAATAAATAGAGGGTGTAATTGGCTACACAAATTGGGAGAAAAACTGAAAAAAAATCCAGAAACGAAATAAAATGTTAAAAATTAAAAAATTAAGAGTAAGGGCCAGTTGTTTTTCAGAAGGGCTTGGAGCAAGTAGTGGAGAATAGCGAAGGCTATCGGCACACAACCAACGGCACACAACAGACCTTTCAGAAATAATTTATAGTCATTTAATTGCACAGATGTCAGATAGGGCAGTGTTTAACACAGGGCTCAAATTGAACGGAATGCAAATTGGAGGGAAAACCAGCGTACGCAGTGGATCTCCAGTACGAGGGGAGAGAACCACTGACCCGCGCATTAACACAATGACATTACTGGATTCCACTCCTTCATACGTACCTGAACCAGGAGACTGGCCACTGCCCAATTCACCTTTGGTCACGACCCGTAGCTGAATGCGTGAAGTCATCACCGTGACGTCAGCGAGATTCAGCACGCTACAATAATAGGTCCCGTTATCACGGAATTGCATTTTGGTCAGTTTTATCGAAGCGTCCATCTTGTTTAGATCTCCAATCCACTCTACCCTTCCCTTAAACTGGGCAGTGAGGTAAACGTAAGGCCTTCCAACAAAATAGTCCAAAATCTTTAGAGAAAGAAAAGAAAGAAAGAAATGGGCAAGTCAGTCAATTACTTATATACTACATCTATAGGCAGACAACAAGCCATGCTTTATCTATTAGTGAGCAAAATCTATATTATCAACATAACGGAAACAATTATTTCTGGAACTTAAAACAATATTGCACAGACAATTGAAGGAAAAAACTGTTTGTAAAATATTTCTGATTTGGTTCATGCCTGCTGTAAGATAACATTTTACATTTACATTTTAGGCATTTAGCAGACACTCTTATCCAATTGACATTTCTTTATATACAATCCATTTATACAGCTGGATATTATTTATACTGAATCAATTCAGGTGAAGTACCTTTAGCTCAAGGGTACAACGGCAGTGCCCCACACCTGTGAATCGAACCGGCAACTTCTGAGTTACAAGCCCAGTTCCCCTAACCATTACACTACACTGCCGCCCAATCCTGCCAATGCATGCTGCCAACAGGAAAAACAGGGAATTGTTACAAAATATATATACTTATATGGTGGGTGTGTTGGCAGTCATTAATTTACTAATTTACTAAATAATTAGTATAATATCTCTAAATGTCTATCAAACAAGGATATCTTTCAAACTTATATATATAATGATTCTTTTCCCGTTTTTCCCCCAATTTGGTAGCCAATTACACCCTCTATTCATTTTAATTTACCCTCCCCACACGGGTCCGCCACTCATGTCTACGAGGAAAGATAATTCTCTGTGGACAACGAACGCCGCTTCCTTCGAGACGGAATTTGCCCCCACCCACGTTCTGGAGACTCCCTTACATGCTTCATGGCGGACCCAAGTCGGCTCACCCTCCCCCCTCCCCTTGGGGCGGACAGCCAAATGTTGCCCCCGATCGGGGCTGACGACCAGGGCTGGTCTGGTAGGGTTTCGGAACCGCGTCCCTGACAGGCAGCACACACCGTATCAGACCAGCCAATGTGGGTGCGTTAGATCGCTACGCTATCCGCCGCCCCGTCAAACTTGTATTGATACAAGAAAATAAATGATCTTATCCAGAAAAACTGGGAAATGTGTATCAAACTGCAGATTGGCAAATCTACTTTCTCTCTACTACATACACACAATGGGCTTCGGTTATTATTACTGAGATAGGCCAACCATTTCTCTCAGGAGAGAGGAAACGGGAGGATATCACACGGTTACTTTTTGCCAGCCACAGTGCAGGAGGAAAGCATTCATATGCTCAGGCTCATAGTACTGGGTTCTAGATCTCCAGACACACAGAGACACAGACACACACAGAGACACACACAGAGACACACACAGACACACACAGACACAGAGATGCACACAGACAGACATACAGACACAGACACACACAGACAGACAGAGACACACAGACACACAGACACACACAGAGACAGACACAGAGACACACAGAGACACACACAGAGACATAGAGACACACACAGAGCAGGGTTTCCGTTATCCGGTAATTACAGTTTTTTACCGGGAAAATCTGTTGAAGTCCGGCATATTTAAATCTCGGTCATAATGTCCGGTGAAAATAATTCCCTCTACGCACAATTTGAATTGTATTAAAACAGGCTAAAATGTAATTTCCACATATCCTTCTATTAAAAATGAAATCTTTTATGAATGTGTGTAGGCTACAGGCTAGCCTATGCGATGAACAAAATAATCGTTACATTTGTTTCATGGTTGCTTCACTCTGATAAAGCGCGCGCTCGTATTGAATGCCGTAGCCTGCCTAACCACCATAACGGCAAACAGCGACGAGCGAGAGAGATCAGACAGGGCCAAACAAACAACCCTTAACAAGTATTTTCTGAAACGAACTAATGACAATGATGACGATGAGTCTGAGATACAGTCTGAAGTCACGGAGACCGCTGATGCCGTGGCTCCAGCCGAAAAGAAACAAAAATGTCGAGCGTTCAGGCCCGAATGGAAAAGCAAATTCCCCTGGCTGAGGTGCGACATTATAGATGGGGAAGAAAAGGTCTGTAGCGAACGGAACTTATTTGATAACATAACATAACATAACATAACATAAGGGAAAGGCGAGAACAGGCCATTCAGCCTAACACTGCTCGTCATTCCTACCACTAATCTGCTCACAATGCTTAGTTTACCCAAAGGCTAGAGTGTCTAACACTGGATTGAGCCTGGCCTTGAATACCCCTAGTGTCTCAGCCTCCACTACATGTCCAGGCAAGCTATTCCACGCATTGATCACTCTCTGTGTGAAAAAATATTTCCTAGTGTCCGTGTGAAATTTACCCTTTGTCAGTTAAATTTCACACGGACACTAGGAAATATTTTTTCACACTGAGAGTGATCAATGCGTGGAATAGCTTGCAAATCGGCAACAGCACGCCGTAATTAAAATGTTATGAGCCAGATAGGCCTACATGTCACTTTTTGTTTGTTTGCAAATCGTTTTTATTCTGTTTTATTTTATCTGGGAATATGTAGGCCTAAAGCTGAAGGAAATTCTTTGTATTTACGTGTTGCCCCAACGAACGTAGGCTAGCGTAAAATTAATTAATACATTTTAAAATAGCGTTATGCACGTGAGTCTATTGGCCAGGACTTATTTTATTTGGAATATAATGTATAAGCAAAAGTAGCCTACTTTTCAATAACAAATATTATAAATCTACATGCCTTGATGATGTAATTCTTTATATAGCCTGCCTATCAATTGTTTTTAAGCTCAATAAACACAGATAATATTTGACCGGAATTTCTCCCATTTGTCCGGGACATTGAAATCTTCCAGGACACGTCGACCGGCACCAATTTGTTCTAACGGAAACCCTGACACAGAGACACACACAGACACACAGAGACACACACAGAGACACACACAGAGACACACAGAGACACAGAGACACACACAGAGACACACACAGAGACACAGAGACACACACAGAGACATAGAGACACACACAGAGACACACACACAGACACACAGATACACACACAGACACACACAGACACACAGAGACACACACAGAGACACAAAGACACACACACAGACACACAGGGACACACACAGAGACACAAAGACACACACACAGACACACAGAGACATAGAGACACACACAGAGACACACACAGACACACACAGAGACACACACAGACACACAGAGACACAGAGACACACACAGAGACACACACAGAGACATAGAGACACACACAGAGACACACACACAGACACACAGATACACACACAGAGACACACACAGAGACATATAGGCAAAATTCGTTTTTCTACATATTTAACATTTCTAATAGGAACTTCAAATTAATATTCCGTTTTCTGGATGATGTCAAATAACTGATATTAACCCCAGTGTACTTTGGTGCATCATGCACACACACACAAAAATGAACAACCCTTTCAAGGCTAAATTTGTATTCATTCTTAACTAGGTCCAAATCAAGCATTTTGACTTGACTTCATTTTCTTTTGGAACAACACTCTCAATTGTTAAGTACAGCAACTCCAGCACTTGTGGTTCTGTGTGGCTCAGTTGGTAGAGCACAGCGTTGGCAACGCTTAGGTTGTGGGTTCAATTCCCACTGGGGCCACATAGGCTGAAAAATGTATGCATTCACTACTGTAAGTTGCTTTGGATAAAAGCGTCTGCTATATTATTCTATTATATTACTTGTTTTCTCCATTTACAGGGTGGTGGTAACTTTAAACATTTGACACCTGTTGACTTGGGCACTGAAGACAAACTCAACGAGGCGTTAGCAATACCAAAACCTTCAAGAGGATGGAAGAGACTGGGAAATTAGCACATTCACCCAGTGTGTTGCATGCAAGAAATGTGGAAATGTGTTGCAGGAAGCCCCGGTCATTACAAAAGGGGTGAAACTACAGCCTGGCAGTGTAGTGTAATGGTTAGGGAGCTGGGCTTGTAACTCAGAGGTTGCAGGTTCAATTCCCAGGTGTGGCACTGCTGTTGTACCCTTGAGCTAAAGGTACTTAAACCTGAATTGCTTCAGTAAAATATCCAGCTGTATAAATGGATTGTATGTAAAGAAATGTAAACTGTGTAAGTCGCTCTGGATAAGAGCGTCTACTAAATGGAAAAAATTAAAAAATTAAAAAATGAAATGTAGATGCCTTACGTTGATTGGAGAAGCGTCTGACCCCTCCGTAGAAACGTCCAGGACACGGGCACCCTGCTACTGATGACCTCGCTCGATCTGATAGTGCACTTGAGAATCCCGGTGGTTCCTTCCTCCACCATCAGCTCAGCTGGTGTGTACACAACCATACCAGAGGCTGAAAATGTACCAGTTCATATATATATATATATATAAAAGCACATTTTTGACTGCATGTTTATACTGCAACTGTAGGAAAAAGTAGTATCATAAGTAGTCCATTTGTAGCATTAGTTCAGCAGAAGCAATACAGTTATTATCGGGCCCTGCCACCATTTTCAGTTTTGTTTGTAAGCGTTCTTCTGGATTTCTGTGTGACGCACAATGACACAAAGTTGACACTCAATTTGAGCCCCTATTAAAGGGGGATTTCAGACCCCCCCTCTCTTTCATCTCAGCCCCCCTGAAAATGTTTAGTCATTCTTTTCTAAAAAAATCATTTTTATTTAATATCTATTTTTAAATAGAGTGTGGTATTTCAGTTTTGAAAGCGACCACCATTGTGGTGTTTTTTGTTTTGGGGGAAATGTCACAGTAAATGAATGAAAAGTTTAGGCTTGTGCGTTGCATGTGTACATTCTCTGTGGCTCAGAAGGTAGAGTGTGTTGTTGGCAACACTCAGGTTGTGGGTTCAATCCCCACTGGGGCCACATATACTGAAAATGTATGCATTCACAACTGTAAGTCGCTTTGGATAAAAGCGTCTGCTAGCAATCTTCAAAACCTTCAAGAGGATGGAAGAGACTGGGAAATTAGCATTCACCCAGTGTGTTGCATACCAAGAAATGTGGAAATGTGTTGCAGGAAGCGGTCATTACAAAGGGTGAAACTACAGCCTGGCAGTGTAAGTGTAATGGTTAGGGAGCTGGGCTTGTAACTCAGAGGTTGCAGTTCAATTCCCAGGTGTGGCACTGCTGTTGTACCCTTGAGCTAAGGTACTTAAACCTGGTGCTTCAGTAAAATATCCAGCTGTATAAATGGATTGTATGTAAAGAAATGTAAACTGTGTAAGTCGCTCTGGATAAGAGCGTCTACTAAATGGAAAAAATTAAAAAATTAAAAAATGAAATGTAGATGCCTTACGTTGATTGGAGAAGCGTCTGACCCCTCCGTAGAAACGTCAGGTTCACCGGGCACCCTGCTACTGATGACCTCGCTCGATCTGATAGTGCGAGAATCCCGGTGGTTCCTTCCTCCACCATCAGCTCAGCTGGTGTGTACACAGCCATACCAGAGGCTGAAAATGTACCAGTTCATATATATATATATATATATAAAAGCACATTTTTGACTGCATGTTTATACTGCAACTGTAGGAAAAAGTAGTATCATAAGTAGTCCATTTGTAGCATTAGTTCAGCAGAAGCAATACAGTTATTATCGGGCCCTGCCACCATTTTCAGTTTTGTTTGTAAACGTTCTTCTGGATTTCTGTGCTTGGCCTTTTAATGACACAAAGTTGACACTCAATTTGAGCCCCTATTAAAGGGGGATTTCAGACCCCCCCTCTCTTTCATCTCAGCCCCCTGAAAATGTTTAGTCGACCTTTTCTAAAAAAATCATTTTTATTTAATATCTATTTTTAAATAGAGTGTGGTATTTCAGTTTTGAAAGCGACCACCATTGTGGTGTTTTTGTTTTGGGGAATGTCACAGTAAATGAATGAAAAGTTTAGGCTTGTGCGTTGCATGTGTACATTCTCTGTGGCTC
>JAINUG010000987.1:15000-37964 GCA_029706075.1 Aldrovandia affinis | reverse complement strand
GCCAATCACATGAAGGAAGCTACACTGGGCCAATCACACAAAGGAAGCTACACTGGGCCAATCATACGGAGGGAAACTACACTGGGCCAATCACAGGAAGGGAAGCTACACTGGGCCAATCACACGAAGGAAGCTACACTGGGCCAATCACACGAAGGAAGCTACACTGGGCCAATCACACAAGGAAACTACACTGGGCCAATCACACATTAATCAGGCAGTCACATGCCAGAACATTCCGCTGCATGAAGCTCCTGTGGCTCCTCCCCTTCACCTATTCCACTTCCTGTGACTCAGGGGTCACCAGAACAGGATTCTGGGAGAATGTGGGAGGTTTGCTGATGAGGCTTAAAGAGCTCTACTGATGACCAGACACTATCAAACAAGAGCTAGGAGCTGTGAGGAGAGATACAGAGAGAAGGAGAGAGGGGGAGAGAGAGAGAGAGAGAGAGAGAGAGGGGGAGAGAGAGAGAGAGAGAGAGAGGGAGAGAGAGGGGGAAGAGAGAGAGAGAGAGAGAGAGGAGAGAGAGGGGGAGAGAGAGAGAGAGAGAGAGGGAGAGAGAGGGGAGAGAGAGAGAGAGAGAGAGGGAGAGAGGGAGAGAGAGGGGGGAGAGAGAGAAAAGACAGAGAGAGAGAGGAGAGGGGAGAGAGAGAGAGAGAGAGAGGAGAGAGAGAGAGAGAGAGAGGAGAGAGGGAGAGACACACTCACACACTCACACACTCTCACACACACACACTCTCTCTCACACACACACTCACTCATACACACACATACACACACACTCACATACAGAGACACACACTCACTCACTCATACACACACACTCACACACACACTCAGACACTCACACACTTTTTGTATTCTGTATGTAAAGCATGCTAGAGGTGCTAGCTTCAGCTGAAGACCGTAGTCAGGTTGAAGCCCACAGAATCTCTACTGTGGGAAAGTTTGTTGGTGTTGTCTGTGATAGATGCCCTGCTCGGATCGCCTGCTTCCTTACGCTGGGAACACACTGCAGTAAACGGCACAGGAGTCGCAGCCACAGGCTCCACTGCGTCCATGTCAGAACATTCCCATCTCCTCGCTCACCCTTCCAAACCAGCAGCACCAGTCTCCCAGAGTTACAACAAAACAGGATTCTACTTTTCCTTTTGGAACGTACGGGGAACCTGCTCAATGATAAACGTGCAGCATGAGGAGAAAACTCTTTCATCTGTAATCCCTCCGAGGAGTGTGTGTGTGTGTGTGTGTGTGTGAGACAGAGTGTGAGTGTGTTAATGTGTATGTGTGTGTGTGTGTAAGTGTGTGTGTGTGTGAGAGAGAGTGTGAGTGTGTTAATGTGTATGTGTTTGTGTGTGTGTAAGTGTGTGTGTGTGAGAGAGAGTGTGAGTGTGTTAATGTGTATGTGTTTGTCTGTGTGTGAGTGTGTGTGTGAGTGTAAGTGTGTATGTGTTAGTGTGTGTGTGAGTGTGTGTGTGTGTGAGAGAGTGTGAGTGTGTTAATGTGTATGTGTGTGTGAGTGTGTGTGTGTGTGTGTGTGTGTGTGTGTGTGTGTGTGTGTGTGTGAGTGTGTAAGTGTGTGTGTGTGTGTGTGTGTGTGTGTGAGAGAGAGTGAATAGAACTGTACACTACCACACTGTGTATACAGACATGTGGGTGCAGGGGAGCGGTTAGCGGTTAGCGGGTACGTTACCTGTTTTCCAGATGTACACAGGCTTGCCGTCCCCTCCGTCCGAACATCCCGGACCCCCCAAACCAGCACAGCCGCCCCCACAGGGACAGGAGCTGGGCCCCAGCATGGCTCTGCACACTCCACACGACCCAGGAGACCCAGGAGAGAGAGGAGAGAGAGAGGAGAGGAGAGGAGAGAGAGAGAGAGAGAGAGAGAAGCTTTCTTTTGTCCCGTGTTATTAGTCCTGGGGGAGTGAGCAGAGGTGCAGAGGAGGAGAGGAGAGAGGGAACAATAGATCCGTCCGTCTCGGCTGCTGCTGCTTCTGCTGCTGCGCCCCGTGTGTGCTGAGCCACCTCCTCCCCCCTCTCCTCTCTCTCCCTCTCTCTCTCTCTCACTCTCCTCCCCCTCCTCTCCCTCTCTCTTCTTTCTCTCTCTCCCTCCTCCTCCTCTCTCTCTCTCCTTTCTCTCTCCTCTCTCTCTCTCTCTCTCTCTCTCTCTCTCTCTCTCTCTGGCCGACCCTCTTTCTCTCCATCAGCCTGAGCAGACAGCTGGACGGGGGGGAGGGGGAGGGGGATTTCAGACACGGGAGTAGGTTCTCCTAAATCAGCAAAGACACCTAGTCAGCCACACCAGCTGTGTGTGTGTGTGAGTGTGTGTGAGTGAGTGTGTGAGTGTGTGTGTGTGTGTGTGAGTGTGTGTGTGTGTGTGAGTGTGTGAGTGTGTGTGTGTGTGAGTGTGTGTGTGTGTGTGTGAGGTGTGTGTGTGTGTGTGAGTGTGTGTGTGTGTGAGTGTGTGTGTGTGTGTGTGTGTGTGTGTGTGTGAGTGTGTGTGAGTGTGTGTGTGTGTGTGTGTGTGTGTGTGTGTGTGTGTGTGTGTGTGTGAGTGTGTGTGTGAGTGTGTGAGTGTGTTTATATGTGTTTGTGTGTGTGTTTAAGTGTGTGTGTGTGTGTGTGCTCGCTTGTGTGTCTGTGCATGTGTGCTCTTTTTGTACATTTACATTTTACATTTTAGGCATTTAGCAGACGCTCTTATCCAGAGCGACTTACAAGATGTGCATTAATACATGGTAGGAACAATCATAGTTAGCGCAAGAGATCAGTGCAGTAATACAGTGATAGACATCATTGCAGGCAGCTGCGTACCATACCTGTAACACTGGGAAGGAAAAGGTTGGTAATGGAGTAAGCAGGGGTATATAGTGTTGAGCAAGTAGGCAGTGGTGATGACAATTAGCTCGGGTACAGAATTCAGTGGTAGTGGAGTCTGAAAAGGTGGGTTTTGAGTCTCTTGCGGAAGATCGCAAGTGATTCCGCGGTCCTGACCAATTGCGGAAGGTCATTCCACCAGCGAGGGATCAGGACAGAGAAGAGGTGAGACTGCGAGGAGCAGCTGCCAGACACCCGGAGGGATGGGGCAGTCAGTCTGCCAGAGGAGGCGGAGCGGAGGGGTCTGGGAGGGGGTGTAGGGAGTGATGAGTGACTGGAGGTATGGGGGAGCAGTTCCTCTGGCCGCTTGAAAAGCAAGCACCAGTGATTTGAATCTGATGCACGCTGCGATGGGGAGCCAGTGCAGAGAGGAGAGTAGAGGGGTGACGTGGGTGAACTTCGGCTGGTTGAACACCAGGCGGCGGCAGCATTCTGGACTAGTTGCAGTGGCTTGATGGCACAGGCCGGGGGCCTGCCAGCAAGGAATTGCAGTAGTCCAGACGTGAGATCACCAGGGCCTGGACCAGGTGTTGTGTGGCCGCTTGGGTGAGGAACGGTCGGATCCTCCGGATGTTGTGGAGGGAGAATCGGCAGGTCCGAGTGATCGCTGCAATGTGGCTTGAGAAGCAGAGCTGGTTGTCCAGGGTCACACTAACACTCCTGGCAGACTGGGACGTTGACACTATGGAGCCTTCCTTCCACGGTAATTGACGCATCAATCATCGGGGAGCCCTTCGCTGGGAGGAAGAGCAGCTCTGTCTTACCCAGGTTCAGCTTCAGGTGGTGTGTGGACATCCATGCGGAGATGTCAGCCAGGCATGCAGAGATCCGTGCCGGGACATGGGTCTCAGATGGAGAGAAGGAGAGAAAGAGTTGAGTGTCAGCGGCATAACAGTGATAGGAAAACCATGGGCAGAAATAACAGAACCAAGTGACTTGGTGTACAGGGAGAATAGGACTCCAGTGGAGAGGGTGTGGGGAGAGGAGAGGGATCCTCTCCAGGCCACCTGGTAGGACCAGTCAGGTAGGACTCAAACCATGTCAACGCAGATCCAGAGATTCCCATCTTGACGAGAGATGAGAGCAGGATCCGGTGGTCCACGGTGTCGAATGCCGCCGACAGGTCGAGGAGGAGGAGGACGGAGCTAAGGGATCGGGACTTAGCGACGTGAAGAGCCTCAGTGACAGCAAGGAGAGCAGTCTCTGTGGAGTGGCCTGCTCTGAACCCAGATTGGTTAGGATCAAGCAGGTCGTTCTGTAAGAGATGAGCAGACAGTTGATTATAGACAGCCCGCTCTAATGTTTTGGACAGGAATGGGAGGAGAGAGACAGGTCGGTAGTTTGAAATGACAGCAGGATTCAGAGAGGATTTTTGAGGAAGGGGATAACCTTTTGTGTATGTGTGTGCATGTGTGCTCTTTTGTGTATGTGTGTGTGTGTGTGTGTGTGTCTGTGTGCTTATATGTGTTTGTGTGTGTGTTTAAGTGTGTGTGTATGTGTGTGTGTGCATATGTGTGTGTGTGCGCGTGTGTGTGTGTGTTTAAGTGTGTGTGTGTGTGTGTTCTCATCTCCTGCCAACAAGAGCATACACACACCCATATACTGTACACAGGCCCATACTGTTTCAATCCAGGAAGATTTAGGCACATTAACTGCTTTCTTCCACTCTCTCTGTTTCTCTCACTTACTCCATCACTCTGAGAGATTATGCCGTTTGCCATTTCCCGGTCAGGATTTTCTAATTACCACAAATTAAATGGATGACATTACAAGGCAGCCTCCTCATGATGACATCACCCTCTGGTCTGATAACCCCGCCCCAAGGCTAACCCCCAGATAACCCCGCCTCCAAGGCCAACCCCCAGATAACCCCGCCTCCAAGGCTAACCCCCAGATAACCCCGCCTCCAAGGCCAACCCCCAGATAACCCCGCCTCCAAGGCTAACCCCCAGATAACCCCGCCTCCAAGGCTAACCCCCAGATAACCCCGCCTCCAAGGCCAACCCCCAGATAACCCCGCCTCCAAGGCTAACCCCCCAGATAACCCCGCCTCCAAGGCTAACCCCCAGTTAGAGGAACAAGCCACACCCTGCCACACCCTGCCACACACACCCTGCCCCACACTGCCACACACACACACACCCTGCCACACACACACTGCCACACACACACACACTGCCACACACACACTGCCACACACACACACACACTGCCACACACTGCCACACACACACACACACTGCCACACACTGCCACACACACACTGCCACACACTGCCACACACACACTGCCACACACACACTGCCAAACCCCACACTCAATAGCACAACACTGCAATGACTGAGCTCCATGCTAACTTTAAGGGGTTTTCTTGGTTTTAAACCTGATAAAAGGATTTTGTTGAGGTGTATAGAGAGACAGAGAGAGAGAGTGAGAGACAGAGAGAGAGAGAGAGAGAGAGAGAGAGAGAGAGAGAGAGAGAGAGAGAGAGAGAGAGAGAGAGAGAGAGAGAGAGAGAGAAAGAGAGGAGGAGAGAGAGAGAGAGAGAAAGAAGGAGGGAGAGAAAGAAGGAGGGAGAGAGAGAGAAAAGAGAGGGAAGGACAGAGAAGGGGAGAGAGGGAGAAAGAGAGAAAGAGAGAGAGAGAGAGAGAGAGAGAGAGGGGGAGGGGGAGACAGAGAGAGAGAGAGAGAGAGAGGGACAGAGAGAAAGAGAGAGAGAGAGGGACAGAGAGAGAGAGAGAGAGGGTGTGAGAGAGACAGAGAGAGAGAGAGAGAGAGAAAGGGACAGAGAGTGAGAGGGAGAGGGAGAGAGAGAGAGAGAGAGAGAGAGAGTGTGAGAGAGACAGAGAGAGAGAGAGAGAGAGAGAGGACAGAGAGTGAGAGGAGAGGGAGAGAGAGAGAGAGAGAGAGGGAGAGAGAGAGAGAGAGTGAGAGGGAGAGAGAGAGAGAGTGAGAGGGAGAGGGAGAGAGAGGAGAGAGAGAGGGAGAGAGAGAGAGAGAGAGAGAGGGAGAGAGAGAGAGTGAGAGGGAGAGGGAGAGAGAGGGAGAGGGAGAGGGAGAGAGAGAGAGAGAGAGGGAGAGAGAGTGAGAGGGAGAGGGAGAGAGAGAGAGAGAGAGGAGAGAGAGGGAGAGGGAGAGGGAGAGAGAGAGAGAGAGAGGGAGAGAGAGAGAGGGTGAGAGGGAGAGAGAGAGAAAGAGAAAGGGAGAGAGGGAGAGAGAGACACAGAGAGAGAGAGAGAGGGAAAGAGAGAGAGAGAGAGATGTTTTTCACACATACTGTTTAATGTATGCATTCATTACTGTACGCCGCTTTGGATAAAAGCAGCTGATGAATGGCGTATATTATATTATATTATATTATATATTATTAGAGAGAGAGCTCAAAGACAAGATGACACCAAAGAAACTCATGAACCAAAGAAGTAGATCACATGACCTCTGCCTCTAATTGTGATTGGAGGATATTGGAGGGGAGAGAGCCAAAGCTTGCCTCAGTCTGGCCAGGGCTCTCAGACGACCCGACGAGCTTCCTCTGAGAACGAAGCACGATGAGTTCAGATGTGGAACTAACATGCTTCTTAAATACATTTTGTTTCAGATTTTTCCCCTTTTTTCTCCCCAATTTGGAAGCCAGTTGCACCTCTATTTTATTTTGATAAACCCTCCCACATGAACTCGCCGCCCGTCTCTACGGGGCAAGCTACTCTCCGAGGCCGGCGATGATCGAGACGGGAACTCATCGACCCCTTTCTGGAGACACCCTTGCGTGCCTCACAGCGGACCAGGGCCGGTCTGGTAGAGACGGGTTTAGAACCGCGTCCCTGACAGACAGCTCACACTCATACAGGACCAGCCAAGATACGGTGCGTTAGGAACTAACGTGTTTTTAACGTGTCAAAGCAACATCATGGGCACTGCGCCTGGCAAAGTTTTAACCTGACTGGTGAGAACATGCGCTTCACTGGCTCTCCTGTAGTACTGTGTGGGCCTGTAGGGTGTAAAACAGTCACTGGCTCTCTCCTGTAGTACTGTGTGTGGCCTTTTAGGGTATAAAACAGTCACTGGCTCTCTCCTGTAGTACTGTGTGTGGCCTGTAGGGTGTAGAATAGTCACTGGCTCTCCTGCAGTACTGTGTGTGGCCTGTAGGGTATAAAACAGTCACTGGCTCTCTCCTGTAGTACTGTGTGTGGCCTGTAGGGTGTAGAATAGTCACTGGCTCTCCTGTAGTACTGTGTGTGGCCTGTAGGGTATAAAACAGTCACTGGCTCTCCTGTAGTACTGTGTGGCCTGTAGGGTATAAAACAGTCACTGGCTCTCTCCTGTAGTACTGTGTGTGGCCTGTAGGGTTATACCCCTGCCCCCACCCCCACAGTATCAGGGTTAAAATGTGACACAAATCAAATTATTCCCGAAACTCGATCCGACCATTAGGCCTTCTTGACGCAGATAAATTTCCACGATTTGTCCGTGTGCACTCTAAGCCATTGGAATAGAGGCAATCAACTCCATCAAGAGATTACACTCTCAAACTATTCCGATTTCATTCAGCAAGCAGGGAGAAGAGCCTGGCATTATGAATGCCATATTTCACATCTCATATATAATAAATGGAAAACGATACGATTGATAACCAGACATGTCGTTCTTCATCAAGGGGCCGGCCTAATTATCAGCACATCCACCTGATATGACGCCTATAGGGTTAGGGTTATTAGCACATCAGGTCTATAGCATGTCTTCATCAAAAGACCAGAACACAGACCAACAGACCCACAGACACAGACACACAGACACACAGACCCACAGACCCACAGACACACAAACACACAGACCCACAGACACACAGACACACAGACACACAGACACACACACACACACACACAGACACACAGACACACAGACCCACACACACACACACACACACACACACACACACACACACACACACACACACTGCAGTTCAGGCCCGCAAAGTTTGGCCAATCAGCAAGTACAGAACATCCACACATGTGGTGCCACACTGCCATCTCCTGGTGAAAATACAAACTGCTGGGTATTCAGAAGGTGTGAGCATAGGCGTTCTTACTGACAAGCAGTCAGTCCATTTGCCTCCGTCACTAGAGGGCTGTCAATCAACAGCCATACAGTATGCGCTGGCATGTATAAAGAGCAGCCCTGCAGCCTGGAGCATGCAGCCTGGAGCCTGCAGCCTGGAGCCCTGGAGCCTGGAGCCCTGGAGCCTGGAGCCTGGAGCCTGCAGCCTGGAGCCCTGGAGCCTGGAGCCTGGAGCCTGGAGCCTGGAGCCTGGAGCCTGCAGCCTGGAGCTCTGCCTGCAGCCTGGAGCCTGCAGCCTGGAGCCCTGCAGCCTGGAGCCTGGAGCCTGCAGCCTGGAGCCCTGGAGCCTGGAGCCCTGGAGCCTGGAGCCTGGAGCCTGCAGCCTGGAGCCCTGGAGCCTGGAGCCTGGAGCCTGGAGCCTGGAGCCTGGAGCCTGGAGCCTGCAGCCTGGAGCCTATGCTCTACCTACTGAGCCACACAGAACCACACTCTACCTACTGAGCCACACAGAACCACGCTCTACCTACTGAGCCACACAGAACCACGCTCTACCTACTGAGCCACACAGAACCACGCTCTACCTACTGAGACACACAGAACCACGCTCTATCTACTGAGCCACACAGAGCCACGCTCTACCTACTGCGCCACACAGAACCACGCTCTACCTACTGAGCCACACAGAACCACGCTCTACCTACTGAGACACACAGAACCACGCTCTACCTACTGAGACACAGAACCACGCTCTACCTACTGAGCCACACAGAACCACGCTCTACCTACTGAGACACACAGAACCACGCTCTACCTACTGAGCCACACAGAACCACGCTCTACCTACTGAGACACACAGAACCACGCTCTACCTACTGAGACACAGAACCACGCTCTACCTACTGAGCCACACAGAACCACGCTCTACCTACTGAGACACAGAACCACGCTCTACCTACTGAGACACACAGAACCACGCTCTACCCACTGAGACACACAGAACCACGCTCTACCTACTGAGCCACACAGAACCACGCCTACCTACTGAGACACAGAACCACGCCTACCTACTGAGACACAGAACCACGCCTACCTACTGAGCCACACAGAACCACGCTCTACCTACTGAGACACAGAACCACGCTCTACCTACTGAGACACACAGAACCACGCTCTACCCACTGAGACACACAGAACCACGCTCTACCTACTGAGCCACACAGAACCACGCTCTACCTACTGAGACACAGAACCACGCTCTACCTACTGAGCCACAGAGAACCACGCTCTACCCACTGAGACACACAGAACCACGCTCTACCTACTGAGACACAGAACCACGCCTACCTACTGAGCCACACAGAACCACGCCTACCTACTGAGACACACAGAACCACGCCTATCTACTGAGCCACACAGAGCCACGCTCTACCTACTGCGCCACACAGAACCACGCTCTACCTACTGAGCCACACAGAACCACGCTCTACCTACTGAGACACACAGAACCACGCTCTACCTACTGAGACACAGAACCACGCTCTACCTACTGAGCCACACAGAACCACGCCCTACCTACTGAGACACACAGAGAACCACGCTCTACCTACTGAGCCACACAGAACCACGCTCTACCTACTGAGACACACAGAACCACGCTCTACCTACTGAGACACAGAACCACGCTCTACCTACTGAGCCACACAGAACCACGCTCTACCTACTGAGACACAGAACCACGCTCTACCTACTGAGACACACAGAACCACGCTCTACCCACTGAGACACACAGAACCACGCTCTACCTACTGAGCCACACAGAACCACGCTCTACCTACTGAGACACAGAACCACGCTCTACCTACTGAGACACACAGAACCACGCCTACCCACTGAGAGACACACAGAACCACGCTCTACCTACTGAGACACAGAACCACGCTCTACCTACTGAGACACACAGAACCACGCTCTACCCACTGAGACACACAGAACCACGCTCTACCTACTGAGCCGGAAGGCGGAGCTGCAGAGGCGGAGGGCGGAGCTGCAGAGGAGGAGGGCGGAGCTACAGAGGATGGTTTGGGAGAAGGCCGAACAGGTCGCACGGCGAGTGGGAGCTCATCCATCTCGTCACTGAGGCCCACATGGCAACAAACGCCCAGGCAACCGCTGGAGGCAGAAACGCAGATTCCTGGTGAGACGGCTCCTCCCAGCCCCTGCATCATCTCTGGAATCGCTGTGACAACATCCCCCCACCCTGGCCCCGCCCCTAACCCCCCAATGTTAACCTCTCTCTGTGTTTTGTATCTCTCTGTAGAGCGGGGTCACTCAGAACAGACCACAGATACGTTGTAATGGAGACTCTTTCCCTCTTCACATTATTTTGGGCTCTTATTTTCATTGTTTCCTTTTTTTTGTGTTCTTGTCACCCCTTCCTTCCTTTCTTGTTTTCTTTGCCCCCCCTCCCTCCCTCCCTCCCTCCTCCCTCAGGCAGTGTCCTAAAGCTAACCTGACTAACCAAATGGCTGTTCTGTGTGATTCTCCTCGTTCTCTCTCTGTCTCTCTCTTTTCCCTCTCCCTCCCTTTCTAACCCCTCTCTGTCTTTCTCCTCGCTTTCTCTCTCTCCCCCCTTTCTAACCCCCTCTCTGTCTCTCTCTCTCTCTCTCTCTCTTGCTCTCTCTCTCTATTGTTCTCTGTGTCTTTCTCTCTCTCGCTCTCGCTCTCTCTTATGTAACTTTTTTTGGTCTCTCTCCCTTTAAAGGTGCATATGTTCTAGTTGACTGTGGGTTCTGAATTGAAGGTTCACCATGCCTGTTTGCTCAACAGGAGGAAGAAGCAATGCTACTAAATGAAATAACTTGTAATTTATTCTGTACTTCTGACCAGAGTGGTGTGCGCATGAAGGAGTCCAAGGTGAGAACCTCACAACCGTTTAAATCACAAACCTGTAGAACCTCACAACCTTTTAAATCACAAACATGTAGAACCTCACAACCGTTTAAATCACAGCCCCGATCGGGGGGCGGCGTTTGGCTGTCCGCCCCAGGGAGAGAGGGGTGGGGGGAGGGTGAGCCGGCTCGGGTCCGTCGTGAAGCACGTAAGGGAGTCTCCAGAACGTGGGTGGGTGAATAAGCCGATTTCCCAACTTCCTGGTTCTATCAACAAAATTAACTTCCGCTGGGTAACATGATATATAGATATTGTATGGCTTTTATAATAATCATCTTGACAGGTTGGAATGTGACCTTTTGACCTCATTGGACACCGTGTCTAATGAGGATGACCTTTTGACCTTTAGTAAAAAACCACATGGCCAGGTGGGTGTGTCCCAGTGACGGTAACTTTAAATGAATCTATAAAGAATTCTGGGTAATATGCAAATCAAGCCCCATTACAGAACTACTTTCAGATTTTTGCATTTGCAAAGAATATATCAATGCTTTGTATATTTTGACCATCTAAAAAAGGTGTCTGGTTACTCCAAAGCTGTGGACATGCCACTGGTACTCCAGTGCAACCAAACACCAAGTCTAGTTGCCAGCACCCCAAGGACTGAGCGTTCAACCGAGGGTAAATCAAAATAAATACAGGGTATAATTGGCCACTAAATTGGGAGGAAAACGGGAAGAAATCAGAAACAAAAACAAACAAAAATAAGCTATTAAGTGATAATGCCTGGCTATACCAACTGTTCATTTGATTTCAAATACTTCCTCCTATCACACGCGTTGCTTTTGAGCATGTGACCCGATTACCTCATCGTTGTCTTGGTGACCTTCGGGACCCTAAGCCCGCCCCCTGTTGTTCCAGCCCGGGGATATTATTGGTCAAACGTCCGTCGTCACGGCGCCGGAGGGGAACAAAGTGGACATCGAGGCCTTCGGCCAGTTCACCAAGATCATCAGCCCAGCGATCACCAGGGTGGTGGACTTCGCCAAGAAACTGCCCATGTTCTGTGAGGTACACACACACACACACACACACACACACACACACACACACACACACACACACACACACACACACACTCTTCCCCCCCCTCTTCCTGGAGGTGTTTGAGGCCTGACTCCGCCCAGGACACGCCCACCTCCGCCCCGGACACGCCCATCTCCGCCCTGGACACGCCCATCTCTACACCAGGCACGCCCACCTCTACACCAGACACGCCCACCTCTACACCAGACACGCCCATATCTACACCAGACACGCCCACCTCTACACCAGACATGCCCACCTCTACACCAGACACGCCCAGATCTACACCAGACACGCCCAGATCTACACCAGACATGCCCACCTCTACACCAGACACGCCCACTTCCACCCGGACACGCCCACCTCTACACCAGACACGCCCAGATCTACACCAGACACACCCACCTCCGGCCCGGACACGCCCATCTCTACACCAGACACGCCCATCTCTACACCAGACACGCCCATCTCTACACCAGACACGCCCAGATCTACACCAGACACGCCCACCTCTACACCAGACACGCCCACCTCTGCCCCAGACACGCCCACCTCTACACCAGACACGCCCATATCTACACCAGACACGCCCACCTCTACACCAGACACGCCCACCTCTACACCAGACACGCCCATCTCTACACCAGACACGCCCATCTCTACACCAGACACGCCCATCTCTACACCAGACACGCCCATATCTACACCAGACATGCCCACCTCTACACCAGACACGCCCACCTCTACAGACACGTCTCTACAAGACACGCCCATCTCTACACCAGACACACCCATCTCTACACCAGACACGCCCATCTCTACACCAGACACACCCATCTCTACACCAGACACGCCACATCATTTTATGTGGCCCGCGAGAGCTTAACAGGCATATGATTGTCTTAAAATAAAAGTCTATGCTGCTTTACAGCGTAGTGACCATAAACTACATCTCCCACAATGCATGTCGATTTTGTGACCCGCGAAATGACGGTATCCTGCCGCTAGATTGCAGTGTTTCCATATCGCCGTTTTTCACGGTTTTTTAAAGGAGTTTTCCAAACTATCCCAAAATGTCCAAGAAGAGAAAAATTGATGCAGAGGGAAGGCAATTTAATGAAAGATGGGAAAGCGAATACATGTTTGTGCTTCAAGGAAAAACCGGTATGTCTTCTGTGTTACGAGGCAGTGTCGGTGATGAAGGAATACAATTTACGTCGCATTTTGACACCAAACACGGAGCCAAGTATGCTAAATTTAGCCTCCAAGAAAAACATAAAATTGTCCAAGAATTAAAAGGCAGACTGCAATCGCAGCAGAATATGTTTACAAAAGCTACAGCCAAAAATGATGCAGCAGTGAAAGCTAGCTTTATTGTGGCTGAAGTGCATTTTTGAAGCGGTGCATGCTAAAGGTATGTGAGCAGGTGTGCCCCGACCAGATACAGACTTTTAAAAATGTCAGTTTGTCAAGAAACACCATCGCAGACCGAGTTAAGGAACTAGCAGGCAATCTGACAACACAGCTAGCCGAAGAGACACGCAGTTACCTGGCTTTTTCATTAGCTGTTGATGAAAGCACAGACAACACGGATACAGCACATCTATCCATTTTTATAAGAGGCATGAAGGCAGACTTCACTGTCAGTGAGGAGCTCTTGGATGTAGCTGCCATACATGGGACGACGACGGGGAGGGACATTTTTAATGCGGTGGAGAGGTCCTTAAGTAAAACTAAATTACCCTGGGAAAAGTTGGTAACTACCGATGGCGCACCTGCAATGTGTGGAGAAAAAACAGGCTTGGTTGGACTAGTTAAAGAGAAAATGCAAAAAACTGCCACACACCTCTGATAACTTATCATTGCATTATCCACCAAGAAGCTCTGTGTGGAAAGGTTCTGGAACTGGATGATATAATGACCACGGTCATGAAAACAGTCAACTTCAACATTCGGGCGCGTGGCCTGAATCACCGCCAGGGCAAATAAGTAAGCATTTTTAAAAACCTGAATTAAAAATATAATAAAATGTATTTCAACCAAGAATAAGTACAGTGTGATATGTGTGCAATTTAATGGTTGTGCTTGCATTTTGTTTTGTGTTTGTTGTTATTTTCAGAACATGATCAATGGATGAGGATGGTGTGTGATATGGTGTCCTTGTCACGTCTCGTGTTCGTGTTTCCCATCATTAAGCGTTTGTAGTTTGTGTGTTTTTACTTTCGCTTACCTGTTCCAGTCTCGTCAGTGTATTATCCGTTTCACCTGTTTCTCGTTATGTCTGATGTAGTTAGTTGTTCGTTTCCCATGTTCATTTCCTGATTGTCTCGTTATTGTATTATCGTTTTCACTTAATTCCTCATGTGTCTGATTGCAGTCAGCTGCATTCATGTTTATTCCTGATTGTTTCTTGTTATGTCTAAATGTATTTAAGCTGTGTGTTTTCCCATGTTCGTTGCCAGATTGTCTTGTGCTTTGCATATGCCTACACAACTCTCCAGTGTTTTCTTTGTTTCATCGTGTTTGTGTTCGTGCTCCAGTGTTTGTCTATACCTCAGTCTCGTTCCCGCTCCTCCCTGCGTTCCCTGGACTGCTTTCACGTTATCGACCTTCGGCTGCCCCCTGACTACGCCTTGCCTGCCCCTGATACTACTGAAGCCCGGAACGAACTCTGCCTGTCCCCGACCATTCTTTGGATCCCTGCATTGCTCTGTTTACTCCTGTGTGACATCGCCTGTTTACGCAATAAAATATATTATTGCATTTCTGGGTCCGCGCCTGGTTTTCTGGTACCATTCCTGACAGTCCTAGGGTGAGGAAGGATCTACTTGGTGTGTTCAAGGCCAAGCAGCATCACCTCATCAACTTCACCCAGAACTTGACCAATATAGTTGTGAACTGAGACAACCCTTATTGTTATTTTGAGTTCATTACATATACTACTTTGTATGTGTGGCAAGCTATTCAGTGTGTTTACAGGTGTATGTGTTCATGCAGCCACATCCTTACTGTAATCAAAACCATCTCTCATTAGTTGGATGTATGCCCTCTGCAAGGCTGTCTGCAGCCATTTGTTTTTGTAAAATGCCACATCTGTTGTGGGAGAATATATTCCCTCCACTGACCAAATTGAGTCTGACCAGGGCCTAGTAGCCAACCTGTGTGTCTTGGTCATTGGGACTGTGCAGAGTCAGACTGTGTGCAAGGAGTGTGACTACCATTGGGCCTATATGGAGACAGGCTGGGTGCGTGGAATGTGATCATGTGATCTAGCACAGAAAGCCCCTAAAAGTTTAAAGCTGATGCAGCCGTGTTTCGCAGCTGTATTCCCAATCAAACGCTTAAAAAGGGCTAAACTGTTATTTCGCCCAGGACACTGTCAAAAGTAGATAAGAACAGAATGACGGAGTGGAAGCAGCTGTTCGGCACGCTTATGCCAGCCCAAGATAAAAGGGATCCTCAAACAAGCTAATGAAAATTCCCCCAATCAGAGAGAAGGGGTGTGTAAGCACGTGGCAAACGTCACTGCCTCAACAGATGCCAAGTTGATGATAACGGTGCCCGACGCTCGACACACACGATTGTAGAAAAAGGAGGGGAGAGCTGGGCAGTAATAGAAATGCAGAAATGTCTTCAGCCTTGCTCAGCTCAGTAAGTGCAAAATAAAAGTGACATAGGGAAAATGACAAAAGCTCACTTGTTGTACCAAACCCTGTCACTCTGTTTTTCTTTTTTCAAGAGCAGTAAAATTCAAAGTGGTTCGCGGTGATTGATGTTGCGAACGCATTTTTTATTTGATTTTTTTTTTATTTTTATTTATTTATTTATTTTAGTTATAGTATTTAGATATTAAATCTAGAGTAGAAGTGTTGGTTTGTATTTAAATTCAAATTGAAACGATGGACTTGGACTATCCGTCCGCAAGGATATGTCGACTCAAAGTGGAGTTTCTCTGCTGAATTAGCAGCAAATTTAGAGTGTTCGTGCCGTCCGATATTAATTTAATATCCAAGTGGAATTTACTTTTGTGTTCCTCTTCGAAAAAGGCCTGTGAAACAGATACCGGGGCATCAAAATGGCCACTGCATAGCTGGGCTCATGGACGATGCTGAAATAGTTCAACCACTTTCGGAATTAATACATGGTCACAAAATAGCCATGACAGAATACATGGTCTGGAATAGTGAATCTTTGACAGCGTTGACCCGCCTGAAATAGGCATTTACTTTTTCTCCTGTTTAGGTTTACGGAAGAAGCAAAGTCCCTTAAACTTATTTGTATAAAAAAGAAATAATAATAATAATCATTATAATAAGGGCAAATAAATAAAAATAAAATAAAAAAAGATTTGATTAAGGAAAATAATGAACGAAGCGGGGCAGGAGAAATGTACTCGAGAGTGGAATGGGGTAGTAGGCAGGGGATGGGTGTTGATATTGCATTTGAACCAATGGGGAGGGAACTGGTGCGGGCCCCTGCGTTGGCATTACCTGATTATGAACAGCCATTTGATTTGGTTTTCTGAGATTCTCTGTGGCTCGGTTGGTGGAGTGTGGCGTTGGCAGTGCTTAGGTTGTGGGTTCGGTCCCCACTGGGGCCACATGTGCTGAAGGTATATGCGTTCGCTGCTGTGAGTCGCTTTGGATGGAAGCGTCTGCTGAGTGGCATATAGGCCAATTGTTTAAATTGGCTGTTTAATTGGCTGTTTAATTGGATGTTTAATTTGATGTTTAATTTGATGTTTAATTTGATGTTTGATTGGATGTTTAATTTGTTGTTTAATTGATCGGTTAATTTATTGGTTAATTTATTTGTTAATTTTATGTTTGTTTGGTTTGTTAAATTGGTTTGTTAAATTGGTTTGTTAAATTGGTTTGTTAAATTGGTTTGTTAAATTGGTTTGTTAAATTGGTTTGTTAATTTGTTTTGTTAGTTGATTTGTTAATTGATTTGTTAATTCATTTTAAGTTGGTGCCATTGCAACCTTTTCACAACTTTGTGTCAATGTTAGTGATATATGTGTATGGGCATGTCACAACATTGTAGGAGCGCACTATAAGTGAAAATAATTGTATTTAATGTAATAACTAATAAGTGAAGCACATGGTATGGACCATTGTGCGTGAGGTCAGGTCATGAGAACAATACAAAATAAATAAAAATATGAAACAATTAATCAAGCAGGGTAAGTTAGATCACCTGCAGCTGCTAAATGTGACTTATAAATGTTATGAAGTAAAAAAATTTTGAGAAAGGTGGGTACCTTTTTGGGGACTGGTGGAAATAAATGGGTGTGTGATGCGGCACACCCCTATAAGCAACCCCAGGGAGGTACCCAAGGAAGTGATACATCGCTTCAACCTAACTGTTTGTGAGTGATGTATGCAAATAGACAAGTGGCTGATATGTTCTGGATGTGTGGAACAGGAGTGTATAATGAGCTACCTATAAATTGGACAGGAGTTAGATAGGCTGTTAGCAGAAAAGGGAGGGGTGTGTGTACTGTTTGGGGAAGCATGTTGTACATATATTCCAAATAATACAGCTCCTGCAGGCACATTTACTAAAGGAATGGAGAAATTGAAGAGTCTTCACAAAGTGTACAGCTAATGCAGGATACGGGCATGAGATATGGGACTGGCTAGATAGTACCTTTGGCAGGTGGGGAGCATGGTTGGGAAAGGCAGCTCTTCTGATTGTTATAATACTGGTTCTGGGAATGGTGTTGGTGGGTTGTTTCTCAGATCTTTTATTGGCAGATCAATGAGTGTACAGCTGCTCCAGCACAAAGTGACTGAGGCAGTGCGAGACTTTCCCATGTACCCGGTTGCTCCACAGAAACCAGTACCAGCCCCAAGGAGGAGGCCAGAGGGATATCCCTCAACAGTACAGAACGTCAACAAACCACCAAACTATGCCCCGTATGGCCTGCCACCTCCTGTTGAAGAATATGATGAAATGATTGTTTTACCACCTGTGTATATTGAACTAGAGTGTTAACCGGAGACACTTTTCTGTCTTAACCTAAGATATAACTATATGTAATTATGTCTATTACGTGCTATGTGTTCGTCTGTCTGTCTTTGTTTTTTCCCCCACTACATGCTGCTGAGAAGAGCTACGCCATTGGCCATTCCCCCTTGTCCATCATCATTACCGCAATTGGAGAGGACTTCCTATTTGAGAGATTGGTTTCGGAAACTGTTGTCTCAAGTGCAGATTTGTGTTCCATGTTGTTTTGCAAATCCTCTGTTTTGTTTACCCCGTGTTCCCTGAGACGTAAGGGAAAGGTAAGATAGAGGCCTCTGTATATTTGCACGTAGGAAGGATTGTTGTTAGACACATTAGAAAAGCGAGTGGTTGCCACCTTTGTACTTTGGTTTAGTTAGTTAGAGCAGGTAGAAAGGCTTTTGTTTTCTGTTTACTTTAGGTTTAAGTAAGACAGCCATCTTCCCCTTTATTTAGCCTTATTTGGTTTTGTTCGTTTATCCTCGATTTGGCAACACTCTTTTCCCTGGTCTTGTGTCCTGTTATGTGTTTGGGTAGTTATATATATTGGAACAATAGAAAATAGAAATATAACTCTTATAATCGCAAATGGACAATGGATGATTTGTTTTGCTTATGCATTGTGATGGGTGGTTTGGAGTATCGACCCTTTGCATGGGGTGCGGAATTATACGTGTTTTTTAAAGATGTTTGTATTAATTAAGTATACTGTTTTAAATTGGTGTGTTGTGGAATTAAATGGCAGTATTGTTAGCAACCAAGGGGGTAAGCTGCCGGTGGATGTTAGAAGTGGTCAGCGGACCAGAGTTACTGTGCTGCTGGGAGGTCACACAATTTGAGTGGAAAGGGATTAAAGCGCAAGTGGCCTCAATTGGTCGGCTGGAGCAGCACGAGAATTCTGAACCATATGACCAGTGAACAAAAATGAACATGTATTATTTTATAATCTTTGTTTAAGTTTATAATCTGTGTTTTATTTTATAATTTGTGAATTATTTTATAATCTGTGTATTATTTCATGATTTGGGTAGTGATATTTTTCTGAGAATACGGGGGCATCAGTTTAATTGTGAGGAGTGATGGAGAGTGGGTCAGTGGAAATGGGGGCAGTAAGGTGAGAGAGACTATAAAGTCTCTAAGGGAGGAATTGTGGGAGAATATATTCCCTCCACTGACCAAATTGAGTCTGACCAGGGCCTAGTAGCCAACCTGTGTGTCTTGGTCATTGGGACTGTGCAGAGTCAGACTGTGTGCAAGGAGTGTGACTACCATTGGGCCTATATGGAGACAGGCTGGGTGCGTGGAATGTGATCATGTGATCTAGCACAGAAAGCCCCTAAAAGTTTAAAGCTGATGCAGCCGTGTTTCGCAGCTGTATTCCTAATCAAACGCTTAAAAAGGGCTAAACTGTTATTTCGCCCAGGACACTGTCAAAAGTAGATAAGAACAGAATGACGGAGTGGAAGCAGCTGTTCGGCACGCTTACGCCAGCCCAAGATAAAAGGGATCCTCAAACAAGCTAATGAAAATTCCCCCAATCAGAGAGAAGGGGTGTGTAAGCACGTGGCAAACGTCACTGCCTCAACAGATGCCAAGTTGATGGTCAACTAAGGACGTGGCACACGTCACTACCCCAAGGGGGGGTTGAAAAAAGGAAAATTACCATTTAACGGTGAACCGCCATTATGTCCGATTGATTAGTGATAAGTCAGCATAAATGAAGACCAATTGAAATCGACCATTAGTGATAAGTCAGCATTAATGAACCAATTGAAACTGACCAGAAGAACCAATGGGGTAACTGTTATGTAACTAACCAGTATATAAAGGTATTGAGAACAAAATAACTTTGGAGTGGCTTGCAGGCTGCTCCGGCTTTGTGTATTCATCTGAAAATAAAGTCTAAAAACTTTGAACATCTTCTGCCTCCGAACTCTCTACTTTTGTTGGAAAATTGAGCAAAACGGGACTTAGAAAATAATTTGATGTAAGGACTTAGAAAATAATTTGATTTAAGGACTTAGAAAATACTTTGAAAAGATTTTGAGAACCTGGAAAGACTCTGATTTTCCACGACACTGTCACGCATGTTCTTGGCAGCTCACAATTATTTGTTGTACCATAGTTATGCCCCTCTCAACTGTGGCAAAAAGTTTGAACAAAGTTAATGTAATAACTTGTGTTTGATGATATTTGTCTTTGTTATTCACTTGAAAAGTTTGATCTTTGTTTGATGGAGTAATGTGGATTTCTTAACCTGATAAATTAAAGGGATTTATGTTATAACACAGAGCAATGTGCTTACATATATTTTTACATTAATATAAATGCATGTACAATATTTGTACACTTGAATAAATAATAATCAAATGCAGAGACAGTTATTTAACAATATGTTAAGGAGTAGTTACATTTATAGTCTTACAGTTGCAACCGGCCCTTTGAGGGCAACCATCATGCTGATGTGGCCCGGGGTGAAAATGAGTTTGACACCCCTGGCTTAGGAGGAGGAGGAGCCTGGTTGGGTCTGGTTGGGCCTGGTTGGGTCTGGTTGGGCCTGGTTGGGTCTGGTTGGGTCTGGTTGAGTCTGGTTGGGTCTGGTTGGGCCTGGTTGGGCCTGGTTGGGTCTGGTTGATTCTGGTTGGGTCTGGTTGAGCCTGGTTGGGCCTGGTTGGGTCTGGTTGGGTCTGGTTGGGCCTGGTTGGGTCTGGTTGATTCTGGTTGAGTCTGGTTGAGTCTGGTTGGGTCTGGTTGGGTCTGGTTGGAGTCTGGTTGGGTCTGGTTGGGCCTGGTTGGGTCTGGTTGGGCCTGGTTGGGTCTGGTTGAGTCTGGTTGGGTCTGGTTGGGCCTGGTTGGGTCTGGTTGGGCCTGGTTGGGTCTGGTTGATTCTGGTTGGGTCTGGTTGGGCCTGGTTGGGCCTGGTTCGGTCTGGTTGATTCTGGTTGAGTCTGGTTGGGTCTGGTTGGGTCTGGTTGAGTCTGGTTGGGTCTGGTTGGGCCTGGTTGGGTCTGGTTGGGTCTGGTTGAGTCTGGTTGGGTCTGGTTGGGCCTGGTTGGGCCTGGTTGGGTCTGGTTGATTCTGGTTGGGTCTGGTTGGGCCTGGTTGGGCCTGGTTGGGTCTGGTTGATTCTGGTTGGGTCTGGTTGGGTCTGGTCTTAGGTGGTGGTGACGGGCACTGGTAATGGAAACATTTCTACTATGCAGGTACGTGTGAATAGTAATTGTATTTTGTTTTCTTTGTAAATGTCTCTTCTCTGTATCCTAATAATTATTTATCTGGTTTTTGTCTGTGCTTATAAGTGATCGTTTAAAACATTGTCGTTAGTTTGCGTGTCATAACTTCAGATTTCAATTACAGCCGAAAAAAAAAGATGTTTCAGAAAAAGAGAAAAAGACAAAAGAAGAAAAAAACTTACACTTACACTTACACACACACACACACAAAGACACACCAATCATACACACACAGAGTGAGTGAGTGTGTGAGTATGACTGTGTCTGCTCTCCCTGTGAAGCTCCTTGTGTTTCCCTGTTAAAGTCATGCCTTGTATCAGCAATAGATGTGCAGGGTTGGCCCGGCTCCACCAGTCACCAGCACAGACAATCAGTGGGAGTCAGAACCCTCGCGGGCCTCGAACCCGGGTCAGAGCCGGGGGCCACACGGGTCAGAGCCAGGGGCCACGCCCCATGAATTTTGGGGGAAAAGTTGTTCAAAGAATGCTATATATTCTGTATGAGTATTTTTTTTAAAGCACCATTGTGAGTATTAGGTCTTAAAACTGTGGGTGTATGCCTCTCATTTAAACAAAAAACAAAAAAAAACAGCAGAAACAGCTAGATATATATTTATATCATATATAATATATAAATATATAAAGATATTTTACAGTATAAAAGGTAAAGGTTGTATATTTTCAGACTGTTGATGTTTTTTACATGTATTGTATGCCTGTGATTAAATTATTTACGGACGTCACAGAAAAAGTCTCAAGTGGAACACGATATACTGGTGAGACCGCAAGCTGTGGATGAGATTCACACGCCCCCCAAACGGGAGGTCTGCTCTGGAACGGGAGGTCTGTCTGAAACGGGAGGTCTGTCTCTGAAACGGGAGGTCTGTCTGAAACGGGAGGTCTGTCTCTGCTCTGAAACGGGAGGTCTGTCTCTGAAACGGGAGGTCTGTCTCTGCTCTGAAACGGGAGGTCTGTCTGAAACGGGAGGTCTGTCTCTGAAACGGGAGGTCTGTCTGAAACGGGAGGTCTGTCTCTGCTCTGAAACGGGAGGTCTGTCTGAAACGGGAGGTCTGTCTGAAACGGGAGGTCTGTCTGAAACGGGAGGTCTGTCTCTGAAACGGGAGGTCTGTCTCTGAAACGGGAGGTCTGTCTCGGGAGGTCTGTCTGAAACGGGAGGTCTGTCTCTGCTCTGAAACGGGAGGTCTGTCTGAAACGGGAGGTCTGTCTCTGCTCTGAAACGGGAGGTCTGTCTGAAACGGGAGGTCTGTCTCTGAAACGGGAGGTCTGTCTGAAACGGGAGGTCTGTCTGAAACGGGAGGTCTGTCTGAAACGGGAGGTCTGTCTCTGCTCTGAAACGGGAGGTCTGTCTCTGAAACGGGAGGTCTGTCTGAAGACAGCACCCCCGCTGGTCAGGAGCAATCCCGATGCTCCTACCCCCCCCGCATCTAGCTAATTGTCATCACCACTGCCTACTTGCTCAACACTATATACCCCTGCTTACTCCATTACTAACCTTTTCCTTCCCAGTGTTACAGGTATGGTACGCAGCTGCCTGCAATGGTCTATTGCTGTATTACTGCACTGATCTCTTGCACGTACTATGATTGTTCCTACCATGTATTAATGCACATCTTGTAAGTCGCTCTCTGCTAAATGCTTAAAATGTAAATGTTATGTAAAATGTATTTGGAAATCTAAGAGCGCCAACATGTCGTCTGCTGCCTAATTGTTTCGTCATTATTATTATTATTATTATTATTATTATTAGTATTATTATTAGTAGTAGTAGTAGTAGTAGTATTACCAGATTGAACT
>JAINUG010000987.1:7500-10000 GCA_029706075.1 Aldrovandia affinis | reverse complement strand
AGCGCCCAGACAGACCCTCTCTGCACAGCACTTGGGCCCAGCTGTCGAATCTCTCTGGGTGATCAGGATATGACTGGTCCTGTAACACCCATGTCACCTCTCTGTTCCCCTCAGACAGACGGAGGCCTCTATGCGCTGTGTTGGGGTCCAGTGTGAGCTGACAGGAATCTGATGGAGGAGAAGAAGGAGAGAAGAGAGCTCAGTGATCATAATCATCACATTACATCTCTTACACGTTTCAACTAAATATTTTCTTTCATTCACACATTTAGCTCTTATTTCCATTTTAAAATGTTTTTTTTTTTATGGTTAAAATTGTTTTAATTTAGTGTTAATTACAGACTCACATTGTAAGAAGTCCTCTCTGGTCCTGGGCTCTAGAATATGGACTTCTTTCACCGTAGAGAGATCACAAGAAAGATGAGCTCCTAAAAATGAACTTTCTATCATATTTCCTGGAGAAATGGGAAGATATTTTCACCAATAAAATGCAGGTAAATGCAAGCTGAGCTCATCCAGGGTTAATAACAATATGAAATGAAAGTGTGAGGAATATATGGTGCTGAGCGCTGGAGGCTCAGTGGTTTTGGCAGTTTGCTTTTAAACAGCAGTGGCAGTTGGATCTGAGGGTTTGAAACTGTAACAGTGCTGCTCATTTCCCCGGTTGCCATGGCGAGCAGCAGCTCAAAACAGCCCAGAGGGCCTGTACTACTCATACACTCAATTTGGTTAAAAAAATACACATTTGCCAGTATTATCAAGCTTATTGTGTTGTATGGAAGTGAGGAATGGGGTTCACTCAGCCAGCCTACATGACATAAAATTAAGAACACTATTTCTGCTGTAATCACCTGTTTGAGAGATCTTGACTAATTCCCCCTTGCAGACGTCCTCCAGTCGCTCTTTCAGTTCAGAGACATGTTTCCTCACAGCCTCAAAAGAGACGTGTGGATTGACAGTGATTCTGGGTAGGTCTCCAGGTCCAGGACCGGCACAGACAGACTGACAGCTCTACAGACAGACAGACAGACAGACAGAGAACCAAACAGTCTCAATACACATTCCTGTGGAGATGCCAGGAGCAGATCTTTGTAAATGAGGAACACGCCTCACCATGTGTGTACAATGTACACAGTGCAGATTGTGAGAGAGCCAGTGATGTTACCTGGAGGAAATGGATGTGATCCTCTGTGTGTGAAAGCTGCTCCAGCTCAGTGTCTCTCCTCCTCAGCTCAGCAATCTCCTGCTCCAGCTGCTCTATGAGTCTTTCAGCCCGACTCACTGCAGCCTTCTCCTGATCTCTGATCAGCTCTTTCACCTCAGAGCGCCTTCTCTCAAAGGAGCGGATCAGTTCAGTAAAGATCCTCTCGCTGTCCTCCACTGCTGCCTGTGCAGAGCGCTGTCAGGAGACACACAGAGAGGAGGGCTGTACATTTTAACTAGGCCTTTCACTCAGCTCTTACTGGGACCCCAGACAGCCTGTTCCCCACAGTGTGGCTCAGTGGGATTGAGCCCCACAGGGCTGGAAAGTGGCCCAACACTGGGCTCCTCACTGGCTGACTGGGGGAGAGCTGAGCCCTGAAATGGCTCTTCTAGCAGCCAGCTGTTGTGTTCTCCTCTGGTCAGTACTCACCGTGAGTGAATCAGCAACCTGTCTCAGATCCTGCAGCTCCTTCTCTCTCTCCTGGATTCTCTGCTGGGATTTCCTCTGTGTCGCCCCCAGCTGCTTCTGTGGACAGATGGGTTTTATTTGTTATATTATCTTGCAATACATTAAAATCTGTTAAATTATACTTCTGTATAAGTATTAAAAATAACACTATGATTAACCATGAAACTGTATCACACACTGCTCGTCAGTGTGCAGAAGAGTTCTGGTCTTATAGGTAAAGCTTGTAAACTGTGTGAGTGAACTAGCTGCTACAGGCATGTTGATTCTCATTCAGGAGTGAACAGGGGGTGAGGGGGAACAGAGCTGTCACAGAGAGCTGGCTTGTGTTCACTTCCTGCTCTTACTGCTTTGTCACTGAACTTATGACCTAAAAACTTCACTTCCTTATTCAATATATTTTCAAATTTATGAAATACTACAAAACTAATTGTATTCAGTGAAGCACAGTTCATAAAGTATACATCGAATCAATGACCCAAGATTATCACTATCACCACTGTAAAGAGTGAAAGTGTTATGTGTACCTGCCAGTACAGAGTTACAGTTCAAATCAAATCAAATCAAATCAAGTTTATTTGTATAGCGCTTTTCACAACAGAATTGTCACAAAACGCTTAACAGAGGGGGAACCCAGGCCTAGACCCCCCCAAAAGCAAGCCTAACGGCAACAGTGGCAAGGAAAAACTCCTAGGTAGGGAGAAACCTTGGGAGGAACCAGACTAAAAGGGGGAGCCCATCCTCTTCTGGCCGGCACAGGGTATGTCAAAAAGACCATGTCATGGTCAGTCCAAGGTTAGTCTGAGTTAGGTAGTCAGCGGGGGGGTAGTT
>JAINUG010000987.1:0-2500 GCA_029706075.1 Aldrovandia affinis | reverse complement strand
CTTCCCCCTACTGATGCCTTCTCTCAGCTACCTGCTGAAGTAGCATCATCCACCCTACTCTCTCTCTCCTCCTCCTTTGACTTACTCTGTCCTCTATCCGCTAAACCCGCTCGTCTCTGCCCCCCCCTGGCTAACCGGATTCCATTCGGGCTAACCGACTGAAGCTGCGTGAAAGGAAATGGAGAAAATCCAAATCCCCTGCAGCTCTGTCTGACTTCCACACACCCTGGCTTCCTTCTCCGCTAACCTCTCCTCTGCTAAGTCTGCATTCTTCCTTTCTAAGATACAATCCTCTGTTTCAACCCACGTAAACTCTATGCTACATTTTCCTCTCTCCTCACCCCTCCTCCTCCCCCACCCCCTCCTCTATAACCGCCGATGACTTCTCATCCTTCTTTCACGAGAAGGTTGGCTGGTCATTCGCAACTCCTTCCCCCAACCTCTCCCTCTCCCATCCCGCTACCTAAACCTCCCTCCTCTGTCCTCCTTCTCACCCTCCCTGACTCTGACATCCTTCAACTTGTTCTCTCCCACCGTCCCACCACCTGCCCTCTTGATCCCATTCCTTCCCCCTCTTCCAGTCCATTGCTATGGACATCCTCCCTTTGTCTCTAATGTCATTAACTCCTCTCTGTCCTCTGGCTCTGTCCCCTCCTCCCTCAAATGCGCCAGGTTGTCCCCCTCCTCAAAAACCCTCTCTGAATCCTGCTGTCATCTCTAACTACCCGACCTGTCTCTCTCCTCCCATTCCTCTCCAAAACGTTAGAGCGGGCTGTCTATAATCAACTGTCTGCTCATCTCTCACAGAACGACCTGCTTGATCCTAACCAATCTGGGTTCAGAGCAGGCCACTCCACAGAGACTGCTCTCCTTGCGGTCACAGAGGCTCTTCACGTCGCTAAGTCCCGATCCTTTAGCTCCGTCCTCCTTTCTCCTCGACCTGTCGGCGGCATTCGACACCGTGGACCACCGGATCCTGCTCTCATCTCTCGTCGAGATGGAAATCTCTGGATCTGTGTTGACATGGTTTGAGTCCTACCTGGCTGACCGGTCCTACCAGGTGGCCTGGAGAGGATCCCTCTCCTCCCCGCACCCTCTCTACCGGTGTCCCGGGCTCTCGGTGCTAGGCCCTGTCCTATTTTCTCTGTACACCAAGTCACTTGGTTCTGTTATTTCTGCTCATGGTTTTTCCTATCACTGTTATGCTGATGACACTCAACTGTTTCTCTCTTCCCTCCATCTGATACCCGGGTCCCGGCACGGATCTCTGCATGCCTGGCTGACATCTCCGCATGGATGTCCACCCACCACCTGAAGCTGAACCTGGGGAAGACAGAGCTGCTCTTCCTCCCAGCGAAGGGCTCCCCGATGATTGATGCGTCAATCACCGTGGAAGGGCTCCATAGTGTCTCCGTCCCAGTCTGCCAGGAGTCTTGGGGTAACCCTGGACAACCAGCTGTGCTTCTCGAGCCATATTGCAGCGATCACTCGGACCTGCCGTTTCTCCCTCCACAACATCCGGAGGATCCGGCCGTTCCTCACCCAAGAGGCCACTCAACTCCTGGTCCAGGCCTGGTGATCTCACGTCTGGACTACTGCAACTCCTTGCTGGCAGGCCTTCCGGCCTGTGCCATCAAGCCACTGCAACTAGTCCAGAACGCTGCCCGCGCTCGCCTGGTGTTCAACCAGCCGAAGTTCACCCACGTCACCCCTCTACTCTCCTCTCTGCACTGGCTCCCCATCGCAGCACGCATCAGATTCAAGTCACTGGTGCTTGCTTTTCAAGCGGCCAGAGGTACTGCTCCCCATACCTCCAGTCACTCATCACGCCCACACCTCAGTCCAGACCTCTCCGCCTCCGCCTCCGCTGGCAGACTGACTGCCCCATCCCTCCGGGCGCCTGGCAGCCAGCCTCCTCGGTCTCGCCTTCTCTGTCCTGGTCCCTCGTTGGTGGAACGACCTCCCGCAATTGGTCAGGACTATGAATCACTTCAATCTTCATGAGAGACTCAAACCCACCTCTTCAGACTCCACTACCCCTGATCTCTCTGTCCATCTAGCTAAATTGTCTTCACCACTGTCTGCTTGTTCAACACTATACTCTTTTAAAAAAAAAAAAAAAAAAAAAAAAAAAAAAAAAAAATGTACATTTTGTAAACATTGTAAAATACCTTTTCCTTCCCCTGTTTACAGGTATGGTACGCAGATGCCTGCAATGATGTCTATTGCTGTATTCCTGCACTGATCTCGTTGCTAACTGGGTGATTGCTCCTACCATGTATTGATGCACATCTTGTAAGTCGCTCTGGATAAGAGTCTGCTAAATGCTTAAAATGTAAAATGATGTATATGAGCACACATTTCACTCAAACACACATAGATACACACATACATTATATGATCCTAAGTGTGATGTCACTGTGTGTGATATAAAAATGCTTCCTGTGATGTCAGCTTGCTGTCTACACAATGCCTGAGTTTTCTTCTACACAGACAGGAA
>JAINUG010000986.1:0-37999 GCA_029706075.1 Aldrovandia affinis | reverse complement strand
TGTTCATCAAGCCATGTGTGAAGTGGACTGTTACTTCCTGACTGATTGTGACATCTGCAGAAGGCGTTTCGATGGTCTCTTTTAAAAACCCTCCTGTGACATTCGGGGTCAAATTGACCCATTTCAAAGTTGAAAATCAAGGAAAAAATACTTTAAAAAAAACATTTTTGTATGAAACTTCTTCTGCTTACCTTAATTAGTGCAATAAACATGTAAAATGAAAATGGTTCATGTAATGTATTTGCAACCCCCCTGCATGTTTATATCACAGAGAATGGTAACCGGTCAATCGAACCCGGCAGTGAAAGTGGAGGCTAAAAGGGGTCAGAAGTGCAAATGTGATACATATTGGTCTTGCCTACTCCCTCCCATACATACATACACACATACATACACACACACACACACACACACACTGCCCTTGTGGGCAGCAGTGGAGCATGAGCAGTCATGCTCAGTAGTGTCCAGCAGGGGGCACTCACCAGTGGCTGACCAGCTCATATTGAAAGGAGGCAGCACATGTCTAAAATTGTCAAAATCAGTTTTGCAGTGTTTATATAGCTGTTGTGGAGGATATCATGAAGCCTTGTTCCAAAAAAAACAAACTAGATGGTAGTTATTATATAATTTTAACTTGAAACAGGTCACGACGGACCCGAGTACCAAAGCATACACTTTTGTTTAGAGAGACCTTCAGAATTGTCTAAAATGGTCCAAATCAGTTTTGTAGTGTTTATATAGCTGTTGTGGAGGATATCATGAAGCCTTGTTCCAAAAAAAATAGATGGTAGTTATTATATAATTTTTAACTTTAACAGAAGAGGTGTCATCTTTATTTATCAACATCACCTGATGGAGAAAAAAAAAGTGGAAAATGCAAAACATAATTTAAAAAATTGTATGTTATGCAAAACTAATGTATTTTATATCTAGGTTTTTCCAATGTACAGAAAAATGTGTTTGAATGTGTATTTTTTGTGAAAAACGAGTGAATTATCCTAATGGAACCATGATCTGTGAGAGGTGAATAACACAATTCCACTAAATATTGATTGAATTGATAGTAATAAGAGGTACACAAACAATGTTTATCAGGATTTGGGGGTTTCTGACAATTTTGGGATAATTAAACATGCCAATGATATTCCTGGGTCAAATTGACCCAGGAATATCTTGGCTGTTACAGGAAAACGAATATACCACCAGGGTTAAGGACTTGGTAGACCAGCAAGACCTCCATTTTAGGCAACATCCGGGGTTGTGCGGTGTATGGAACACGGATGCTTCCAACTGATGTTACCCATAGCTGAGCGAGTATGGAGCTTGGGTAATTATCACTCTTTTTTAAATAAAGCGGCTACCCGCGTAGCCAGTTTGCATTCTTACTGGACTCAGACTCCTTCCTTGATACACCACTCAACGCACGCTCGCCACATTGGTGTCAGAAGAGGGCATGTATCAAGAAGAAGTAAGAGCCATTAGCGACGACACCCTCCGAATGGCTGCTCGTTGCATCGGACACAGAGAGACTGGAGCTCCGTGTCTTGTGGGGTCGAAACGGGGTTCCACTTGTGAGCACATAGAAGCGTAACATTAAGTTGCTGTTTGTGAAGCATAAAAACTCGCTCAGAATGCGTTATCCATAGCGCTGCCGCTGTCATACGTGGGCTACGGTTAGTGCGTGCGGGCAGTTCGGTTTGACCACCGACGGTGTTCACGGTGGTCGGATCGCGTCCTGTTCGCGTTCAGTTTACCGATTCGCCAAGCCGTTCGTCGCGCAGGGCAGCTGCCAGATTCCGCCGGTAAACAATTAATGGTTCCACGCGCGGGTCCAAAAAATATCGATGGTGATCGGTAAATTGTGTGACTGAAATCCTGTGACTCTGAGACGTGTGGAAGCAGGGACGGGGAGTTAAGGTTTTTGTTTCCACCGCATCTGTGATATTTGCTGTGGATGCCTACTTTGGATTTTGACACTTTGAAAATAAGTCAACTTGAGCTGCTATCAGCTATCAGCCAATACCTGCCTGTGGCACGTGCCACCCAGCCAGCACTGAACAGTGTTTCCTTTACCAAGATTCATCATAAATATATATATACATTAAAACTTTCTGTGCATCCCTTTAACAAAAAGGTATGAATTTCAGAAATATCTGAATCTCTCTAGAGCCAGTAGATATGCCAGAGAGGCAGTGAGGTCAAGGCTCTGGTTTTCCCTTTTGAAATGTCAGACATTATTTGGACAGAGAGCGGGACGACAGCTGGTAAGACTCCTTTCCAGGGACTTCACATGAAATGTATCTGCCCCTTGTGCTTTCTGTGCCAGAACTAGACAATTGCGCCATCTAGTGGCAGAAAGACCAGAGAACGCAAGAGGAGAGAGGCAGAACATACCTTTGAGAACTACACGTGCATGCGTGCGCACACACACACACACACATGTGCCCACACAAACACAGGTCATGTGCACACACATTCACACACACAAACCACTACACACACACACACACACACACACACACACACAAATTGTAACATTGCACACACACACACACACACACCTCTAATTCAAAGCTGCAAACAGCTGTAGGTTGCAGGCCTGTCAGGATGGCACAGGTCACATAGGGGGATTTTAGATATTAGTCCTTAAAGGTATCCAATGTGGATGAACATGCTGACCTAGAAACTGGCTCCTAACTAGGAGCTGCTAGCGAGCTAACGGCATGGATAAATTGGATGACGTGACTGTGGGGATTTTAAGGGGTAACGTATGCAAATATTCTTATTAACTAACAATAGTGAGCTGATGCACTAAAATTAGCTAACACACTAGCTAGCTAGGTTGAATGAAGTTTAGTCCAGTTTGACTGTTATAGTACACTCATGAGTTGCCATGCCAGTGTGTCTCACAATTTGTTTCCCACCACAGCTGCAAACATCAGTGAAATAATGCTGGACACCCTGTTACGTGATGACTTGAGGGATCTTTTCCCAGGCCCACAAAACTTCATACGGAGAAGAACTATCTGGCACATAATCCATCCCGAGGTCAGTTTCCCATGACATAACGTTAACGTCAGCTACTAACGACAGTTACTAGTTATTAGTGTGGTTTTAGCTTAAACACTCTAGAACCGCCATTTTGTGACACACTGTTACATTTATCTTGAATAAAATGGTATTTGTTCCCCATTTTGTGTTATCATGTCAAGAAAGTTCATACATGGTTATGGGCCTTTAGGACAGAAAGGATTCAAAATGATACACTCAGTCAAGCAATGATGATCATTGCACTTACAATGGGACCCTTCCCTATTACCTGTTACCCATACACATTCTACATTATGACTTAATGCGATATTTGTTTTGAATCGATGGAAAACCCTAAAATAACACATCATAATGCACATATAACTTTAATAATTAAAGGTGCCTAATTCAGTTAAATAAATGACACTTTTAAACATTATGGGGCTACATTTTGATGGTGGTAAGCCATGAACAAAAGTCATAGCACATTGGGCACATTTGCCAACTTCACATGAAGTACATCTTTAAGGTTTTTAAAAAATGAAGGCAAGCAATCTAAAAAGTGTTGCCTTGATAGGGAGCTGTGTAGTTTGGTTTCCTCCCCTCTCAGCTACAGTGAACCATGGACAGATGTACCAGACTAACTTTGATATTAGCATATGTGCCCCATGCATTCTGTTTTGACCGCCATCAAAATAGAGCCCTAAAGCATTCACGCTTCAGTGTGCGGAAACCTTTTCTTCTTCCTGTATCACTCATTCATATCAAATAATGTCATGTATTTATGTGTCTTAACAGAGAACGAGCCTGCAGACACAGACAGTCCAACAGCCCAGGCCAAACACTACAGGACCTTACAGGCCCTGTGGAAGAAACCAAATCCCAACAAGGAGTCTGTGGCCCAGCTCCTGGATCTGGAATCTGGAGCTAGAAGGGCTTTCATAGATTCTGATTCCATCAAAGAGGAGGACAGACATGAAAAATAATTGATGCATATCCTTGTTTCAAGGACATTGGACATGTAAGTCATTATTGACTGTGAACATAATTAAAAACATGGTTCCATACAGAAAAATGCTTTATATAACAATTTCTTCCTTTTTAGTGATGCATTCAAAGGTCTGATGTGTGAATTGGCTATTGTGTATCTCATAGGTGATGGATGAGCTTCGGCGCATTTTGGACCGTGATAACTGCCAGTACATCGATGAAGTGAAGGGAAGATGGGCCGACTTTTGCCAGAAGGTCCAGTTTTACGGGGTCTCAAAGAAGATTTTGAAACCACCAATGGGAATGGACAAAGGTAAGCAATGATGTTTTCATTGTGTGTTATTAGTGATCAGGGTGAACATTAGGGCATATTAATTGTCTCCCTTGTGCTAGTGTCTTTGGTGTTTCTTCCTTTTTTCTATGTTCACGATCACATAGTATGTTGAATGTATCTGTTGTAGACTGTGGGCTCTATTTTCGTGCCGGCGCTAAGCGGCGTTATGACCTAGCGCTGGTGAATTGCCAGGTTCATCTGTCGCAAAGTGAATATTTCCTGCCTCCGCCGAGTTTGGCAATTTCGTGGTGCACAATAAAGGCGTTTGCGTGACTATGGGCTGAGCAGCGCAATAGGGGTGTGACAATGAAAACAGTCGGCGCTATGCAAGTTTGGTGTCAAATAATGAGTTTGCGATAACGTCCAACTAGACCACCTCTTAACGCAAACGCTGGCGTTCTGTGCAATTTGGTGACTTTATTGATGCGCACATATGAAGGGTTATCTGAAATCACATGAGAATATTTTGTGAATATTGTGAATTTCCCCCACGTCTGCAAATGGGGGCGTAGCGGGGAGGCTTAAAGCATTTCATTTATTTTTTAACATTTTTATTTCTAATTTGACCCTTTATCCCACCCGAATTCCCAATTGCATATAGCAGAATTTGTCGCTAACCTCTTTAGTCCGCTGAGACAGGAAGGAGGAAGCCGTGAGCGTAGTTAGCTAATGTTGTTAGTTGGAAATTCCCAAGTTTAACTAAAATATTTAGATAAATCCGCTAGCTAACTACATAATTCTGCTTTATGAAATGCTATGCTATATTTCTCGCTGCTGCTCATCTGCTAGATGCCACCAGCAGTCTGAAATGTATTGACTCTCCTTCCAGCCCCAAAACCCTGCACTTGGGTTGTCAAGTAATTTACAGTAGGCTACCTCACATCTTTTATCAAAACGTTTATCAAAATTGAGTTTTAAGACTAAATTGTAGCCTAAGTCAACCACTTAATTTGCAGAACAGCTTGCAATCGAAACTGACTGCATGAATTGATGTGCAGCCTAAATGCGTCTATTTCCAATCACTCTGTATAGTCGGTGGTCTGATGATGATGGTCATTCATTGTGCCTGTCGCTCTGACTTGAATGGATTTTGAATTGAACATCAACTTCAATTTAGCCTACTTCTCAAATGTCACAGAAATTCAGGAAATTAACTCAATGTAAACAAAAATCACTCCTCACCACAAACACATATTTCCAAGTAGAGCTGGGTGTGACCCCCCCACCAAAAAAAAAACATTGGAACAAATTTAAAAAAGGAAATGCACTTTATATTTATATCATATTTTTAAAATGTTTTATTAATTCATTTGTTTAGTCATTTTAAGCATATTGTTTATTTTCTTTAAAATATTTTGTCTCATTGGAGAGTTTTCCCCTCTTTGATTTCTCTCTCCCTCATCCCAGATCACACAGTTTTACAGAAGAATTATAATGAACCCCAAACCCAGGATAGAGGGGCTGAGTGAATGTGCTCTGGACTCTGTGTAGGAGGGTCATTGTGTCAGAGACGCTGTAGAAAGACAGAGTTCCTGCCCCGTGATCCAGATACACTCCTATTCTGGAAGAGGGGGGGTCAGGGAGTGCAGTGACCTTATTATTGTGCCTCAAATGGCACCCGGAAGGAGAGTATTGCAAACGCCAGGACTTGTCATTACATCCCAGAGCAGCATCACCACCCTCTCCTTTCCTGCTGATCTCTTTATATGAGACTGCTATACCAAACTGCCCCCCCCCACTCAGCCTCCCAGTAAGAGCGCCCAGACAGACCCTCTCTGCACAGCACTTGGGCCCAGTAGTCAAATCTGTCTGGGTGATCAGGATATGACTGGATCTGTTCCACACGTGTCACCTTTCTGCTCCCCTCAGACAGACAGAGTTCTCTATGCACTGTGTTGAGGTCCAGTGTGAGCTGACAGGAATCTGATGGAGGAGAAGAAGGAGAGAAGAGAGCTCAGTGATCATAAACATCACATTACATCTCTTACACGTTTTACACATGTTTAAATTAAATATTTTCTTTCATTCACACATTTACCTCTTATTTCCATTTTAAAATGTACTTAAAAATGTTTTAATTTAGTTTGAATTACAGACTCACATTGTAAGAAGTCCTCTCTGGTCCTGGGCTCTAGAATATGGAGAGAGATCACAAGAAAGATGAGCTCCTAAAAATGAACTTTCTATCATATTTCCTGGAGAAATGGGAAGATATTTTCACCAATAAAATGCATGTAAGTGCAAACTGGGCTCATCCAGCGTTAATAACAATATGAAATGAAAGTGTGAGGAATATATGGTGCTGAGCGCTGGAGGCTCAGTAGTTTTGGCAGTTTGCTTTTAAACAGCAGTGGCAGTTGGATCTGAGGGTTTGAAACTGTAACAATGTTGCTCATTTCCCTGGTTGCCACGCGAGCAGACAGAGAGCAGGAAGAAGGAGGTGCAATGACCAGACCAGGAAACTCATACTGAGTTACCACTACTTTGGGCTGAAAGTCCGTTTTAACCAATTAAAAGCTTCATAGCTATACCTATTAGAATTTGGGGGGGAAAAATACATATAATAATAACAATTGCCAGTATTATCAAGCTTATTGTGTTGTATGGAAGTGAGGAATGGGGTTCACTCAGCCAACAAGACTACACTGAATGTGGCAAAGCTCCAGCTGGGAGGGAGAGAGAGAGAGAGTGAGAGAGAGAGAAAGAGAGAGAGAGAGAGAGAGAGAGAGAGAGAGAGAGAGAGAGAGAGAGAGAGAGAGAGAGAGAGAGAGAGAGAGAGAGAGAGAGAGAGAGAGAGAGAGAGAGAGAGAGAGAGAGAGAGAGAGAGAGAGAGAGAGAGAGTAGAGAGAGAGTGACAGAGAGTTTTTTTTTTTTTTACTGAAAACATTTACTACACAGCTTTGGCCTGCCACTGAATCCATTAAAATCGTCATAGAGAGGAAACAAAATAAATTGCTATAGTTTTTTTAATATCAGCGATAAAGATTCTCCACGGAGGGAATATTGTATCTTTGCAAGCTTCTAGAGCCGCATGTCACAAATGCAACTCCTCAAAGCCATGTGATCACTGTGCAGCAAACTGTATGTATTGCCCTACGTTTTCTAGCCACCGGTACATATACGTATTCTGTTGGTGATGCGAGAACCTGCAAACATACAGTTTATATAGTTATATGTGTGTAGCTTCTTCTTCTTCTTCTTTCGTGTATCGGCTTCAGATGTCCAACTTGGTGTCGCTCAGCCACATCCTCGTCTCTGGACCCACTAGAAAGAGCCCCTCCTCTGAAGGTGGTCTAAACAGGGGACAGGTGTGGGTTATGTGGTCGGCAGTCTGCTCAGGCTCCCCGCAATCGCATGCTGCGCTGTCCGCAAGGCCCCACTTCCTCATGGACGCTTTGAAACAGCCGATCCCAGTGCGCAGGCGGTTCAATAGGGTCCATTGATGGCGTGGTAGATCTTCTCCTGCAGCGCCATCTCCAGGGTCCCGGATGTAGTGGTGGATACGTGCGGTTCCAGCAGACTCCCATCCCTGCTTCCAGGATGCCGCCAGCCATGCTCCCGTAGACAGGTCCTCAGGGGTGGATCTAAGCATCTCCTGCGCCACCCTATTATAGGGGTGGCGGGACCTGAGCCTTTTTGGGGGCAGCTCTGTCGTGGTGGTGTTGTGCAGGATGTGCCATTCGTGTTTTTGGGCTTTCCTTGCGAGTGCGAGTGTAGCAGCCTCTCATTGGAGGCTGGCTGGGGCAATTCCTGCGAGGACTGGCAGATAGGAGACAGGGGTGGGCTTAAGACAGCCAGTTATGACCCGGAGGGCGCTGTTAATGGCAATGTCCACCTTCTTGGTGTGTGGGCTTCTGCTCCAGACTGGGGCACAGTATTCAGCTGCAGAGAAGACCAGGGCTTGGGTGGAAATTCGAAGTGTCCTGGCTGAGGCTCCCCATGTCATACCAGCGAGGCGGCGAATAAGTGAAACCCTTGTTGTTACTTTGGCCCTCACTTCTTCAAGGTGTTGATTAAAGGACAGTGTCCTGTCCAGCCGTACTCCCAGGTACTTGGGGGCTTGCTGGAACTCCAAGCGCTTGTTGTTCACAGACACCTTCACTTCCCTGTTTGCTTCCCTGTTATTTAGGTGGTATGCGGCCGAAACTGTCTTGCCCGTACTAAGCTGTAGGCGCCACCTGCGAAGGTAGTCAGCCAAGATGCCCATGTCCTGGTTGAGGCCCTCTTCCATCGCCTCCCACGTTGGTCGCCGCAGCATAATGGCCAGGTCATCTGCATAGCCATATTTTCTGGATGTTGTTTCCGGCAGATCGTAGATGTAGATATTGAACAGCAGTGGTGAGAGGACAGACCCCTGTGGAACATCGTTCCTCAGCCTTCTGAGCCTGCTTCGCTGGCCATCGCTGGTCTGGAGGATGAAGCTGCGGTTCGACAGCATCTCCATGATGAATTTGACCATTTGCCGATCTGGGATGGTTTTCAGCAGCTTCATTCTCTAAGATTCTCATTCTCTAAGATAGCTAAGAGTCTTTCTCTTGTGTTCTCTATTGTTTTTCAGATTTTTCCCAGTTTTTCTCCCAATTGGGTGGCCATTTGTACCCTCTATTTACTGAATTTACCATCCCCCAGGAGCCCGCCGCCCGCATCTACGGGACAAGCCACCTCCGGCAATGAACCACTTCCTCCGAGACGGAACTCACCTATTATTATTTTAGCTGGGCTGGCCCAGCCAGGGATCGAACCCCGACCGCAGTGGGCAACCTGCACTCCGGGCGAGTTCCTTTACTGTTACGCCACCCGAGGCCCCTTGAGTTCTCTATTGTAAAACTAAATCTGTCTGTGTAATTCATCTTGACTTTAATAAGAAAACCAGATTAATACTTTTCACCCAAAGTAACTGAAACAAATTACTTATGTACATGTAATATATGTTTGCTAAGCTGACTTGTATACCACATTAGCACATGATTAAAAAAGTGTACAAAGTGTATGCACACCACAGTTAGAACAGTCATGTTGTAAATACTCTGCACATTGTTCAGTTGTGTTCTTAAAAAGTGGAGGAAAAGTGATGGACTTTTTGTTATATTCTGAGTTTATGTTTCTGTCATTTTTGTACTTCGTGTATTTATTATCTGTCATGTCTCTTTATTCTGTTGTCAGCTTTGCGTTTCTCATTGTTCTGTCACGTTCTGCTCTCCCGTCTGTTATCGTTCCTGTTCCGTTTATTTCTAGATCCACTCCTTGTCTTGTCATGCACTTCGGGTGTTTAGAATTTACGGTTTTCCTCCGCCTTAGCTTATTCTCTCGTTTTCTTATTTCCTACTTTCGTGATCGCACTTTGTATATATTAGTTAGATGTGTACAGTACTAACTAACTAATCTACTAACGTTAGGGATTTAGATTTAGTTACTAACACTACTAATCACTAATTATCTCACGCTTCCTACTACCGGCATTTCTCTCTCTCATTATCCTATCCCTGCTTAGTTTTCCATTCTCTCCTCATACGCACGCAACGTTTCTCCTTGCGTACCTCCCCTTTTACTATGCACGTGTCTGCCTGTTCTCCCAGGTCGTTTATTGTCTATATGTTTGTATGGTTCAGTGTCCGTGTCTTACGTTTCCCTCTTGTTATGTAATTATCTCTTCCCTGTGTTCCATCCTCTCTCTCCTCGTTGTCTCACCTGATTTCTATTATGTCTCCCAGTATATATGTTCAGTGTTTTCATTTCTCTGTGTCAGTACGTTGATTCTATTTCCCTGAGCCTACCTTTCCGAAGCCAGAGTAATTAGCATTTCCCGAGACTACCCTTTGATTACGACCCCGAGCCTGCCCAGCGATTTTGTCCTTTTGCCCTTCTGATTCCTGAGTATCGACCTTTTGACTGCCCTATTACTACTTCTCTCTGCCTCGCGATTTTGTACCTCTGATTCCCTGATTCTTGGTTTTGACCCCTGCCTGTGAATAAACAACTCTTTTGCCTAATCCCTGATCTGCGTCTGGGTCCTTACCGCGGTCGTCACACTTTTAATGTGCAGCTAAACTGTAAAATAAAATCTGTACTGTAGAAGGTAATGAATAGAACTCACTAGTAGGGGGGAACATTTCAAAGCTGTCCCTCCTCTTCCTGACTGGCAGAGTGGATCCCTCTGTCTCTGAATCGACCACAACCATCCTCTCCATCAGCTCCTCCTCTCTTCTTCTCCATTCCTCCTCAAACTTTTGTTTCAGCTGCTTTTCATCCACTTTCTCTCCTTTAAACCACTCTTTAAACCCCTCATCACTCTCTTCTATGGTGAAGTGACCACTTCTGTTCCTGGCCACTGTCTCCTCTCTCTTCTCCAGCAGCTCTGTGTCCTGAATGCAAATGAAACAGTGAAAATTAAAACACACACAGACACAGGGTCAGCTCCGTACATCTCCCTTTATTTTATTATAGAACACAACCAATGCACTACACCAGGTGATTTCAATAAGTTCCCCTCCTTGGTTGAAGAAGGGAGATAATTAGTGAAATCACCTGCTGTGGTGAATTGGCTGCAACAAAAACCTGCACACACTCAGCCCTCCATGGAATGAGTTTGACACCAGTGTTCTAGAGCAAGTGCTCCTATCCAATCACAGATCCCCTTAAATATGTAATATACTGTTGATATGGCAACTGCAGTGTTAATCATTACCACAGTATCCTAAACATCCAATGACCTCTGGCACATGGCTTTTACCCGCCTCCTCAGTTCACATGGCAGTACCAGGCACCCCTGATTCACATATATGTATATACAATGGGGGAAATAAGTATTGAACACATCAACATTTTGTCCAGTAAATGTATTTCCAATGAGCCTATTCAAGTGAAATTTGCACCAGACTTTGGCATTAACTCAAAAAATCCAGACAAAAAATCTAAACATTAAAGTCCATATGTAAATAAAGTTATGTGTAATAAAGTGGAATGAAACAGGAAAAAAGTATTGAAGACACTAAGAAAAAGCAGTACACCACAGCAAGGAAAGGCAAGGAACCAGCTGAAAACCATAACTAATTAGGAGGCAACTCTACCTCCAATCTGTGCTAATTAATGTCAGCTGGGTTAGAATATATTGATGGGCTATAAAAGGTTTTTTTTTTGTTACCAAGGTGCCACACAAGAAACATCTAATGATGGGTAAAAGCAAAGAGCTCTCTCAAGACCTTCGCAACCAGATTGTTGCAAAACATGAAAATGGAATTGACTACAGACGTATTTCACAACTTCTGAATCTTCCAGTAAGCACCATTGGGGGCATTATCCGTAAGTGGAAGCAACATCACTCCACCATCAACCGGCCACGCACAGGAGCTCCTCGCAACATTTCTGATCAGGGAGTCAGAAGGATACTTAGAAGAGTAGCCAAAGAGCCAAGGACCACTAGGAAAGAGCTCCAGAAAGACTTGGAGGCAGCAGGGACAGAAAGGACAGTAGGCAATGCACTCCACCGCCATGGCCTCTGTGCACGTTCAGCCCGCAAGACTCCACTACTGAAAAAAAGACATGTTGAAGCTCGTTAAAGTTTTGCCAAACAACAGTTGGACAAGCCAGTGAACTACTGGGAGCATGTACTCTGGTCAGATGAGACCAAAATTGAACTTTTTGGCTGTTACACAACACACCATGTTTGGAGGAGAAATGGCACTGCACATCACCCGAATAACATTTCCTATCACTGTTATGCTGATGACACTCAACTCTTTCTCTCCTTCCCTCCATCTGATACCCAGGTCCCGGCACGGATCTCTGCATGCCTGGCTGACATCTCCGCATTGAAGTCCACCCACCACCTGAAGCTGAACCTGGGGAAGACAGAGCTGCTCTTCCTCCCAGCGAAGGGCTCCCCGATGATTGATGCGTCAATCACCGTGGAAGGCTCCATAGTATCTCCATCCCAGTCTGCCAGGAGTCTTGGGGTAACCCTGGACAACCAGCTGTGCTTCTCGAGCCATATTGCAGCGATCACTCGGACCTGCCGTTTCTCCCTCCATAACATCCGGAGGATCCGACCATTCCTCACCCAAGAGGCCACTCAACTCCTGGTCCAGGCCCTGGTGATCTCACGTCTGGACTACTGCAATTCCTTGCTGGCAGACCTTCCGGCCTGTGCCATCAAGCCACTGCAACTAGTCCAGAACGCTGCTGCTCGCCTGGTGTTCAACCAGCCGAAGTTCACCCACGTCACCCCTCTACTCTCCTCTCTGCACTGGCTCCCCATCGCAGCACGCATCAGATTCAAGTCACTGGTGCTTGCTTTTCAAGCGGCAAGAGGTACTGCTCCCCATACCTCCAGTGACTCATCACTCCCTACACCCCAGCCAGACCCCTCTGCTCCGCCTCCGCTGACAAACTGACTGCCCCATCCCTCCGGGCGCCTGGCAGCCGTTCCTCGCGGTCTCGCCTCTTCTCTGTCCTGGTCCCTCGTTGGTGGAACGACCTCCATGTCGGGTCAGGACTGCGGAATCACTTCCAATCTTCCGCAAGAGACTCAAAACCCACCTCTTCAGACTCCACTACCACTGAACACTGTCGTCACCTCTGTTTACTTGTTCTACACTGTTTAAAAAAAATAAAAAAAAACCCACTAACCTTTTCTTTCCCAGTGTTACAGGTATGATACGCAGACGCCTGCAATGATGTCTATTGCTGTTTTACTGCACTGATCTTGTGCGCTAACTATGATTGTTCTTACCTTGTATTAATGCACATCTTGTAAGTCGCTCTGGATAAGAGCGTCTGCTAAATGCTTAAAATGTAAAAATGTAAACGGTGAAGTTTGGAGGTGGAAGTATCATGATGTGGGGCTGTTTCTCCTCTCGTGGTACTGGCAGACTTCATATCATTGAAGGAACAATGAATGGAGCCATGTACAGAGAGATTCTTGAGATGAACCTGCTGCCATCCACCAGGATGCTGAGGATGAGACGTGGGTGGACCTTCCAGCAGGACAACGATCCAAAGCATACAGCAAAGGAAACTTGCAATTGGTTTCAGAGAAAGAAAATCAACTTGTTGGAATGGCTCAGTCAATCACCAGACTTAAACCCAATTGAACATTTGTGGAAGCATCTGAAGAACCAGATTCACAAGAGGGCCCCCCGCAATCTTCAAGATTTAAAGACAATCTGTGTAGAGGAATGGGCCAAAATCACACCTGAATACTGTGGGCGATTAGTTACTTCATACAGAAAGCGCCTTGAAGCTGTCATTACAAACAAAGGCTTCTCCACTAAGTATTGAATTAATTTCAGTTAGTGTGTTCAATACTTTTTTCCTATGTCATTCCACTTTATTACACATAACTTTATTTACATATGGACTTTAATGTTTAGATTTTTTGTCTGGATTTCTTGAGTTAATACCAAAGTCTGGTGCAAATTTCACTTGAATGGCCTCATTGGAAATACATTTACTGGGAAAAATGTTGATGTGTTCAATACTTATTTCCCCCATTGTATATATATGGTAATGACATACACAGACAAGGTAAACATTACAGATTAAAATAATGCAGGATTATAATGAAAGATTTTAAGAGTTAATCATGAAATTATGACCGATGAGCAACATAAAGTAATATGGTATGCCTATAGCCACCAGCACAGCCATAAATTCCTAATTATGAAATTTGGAATGTACTAGATTTACAAAACATAGATCGGAACATATTCATACTTATAAAACATAGATCAACACTAGCAGTGCTCTGCACAGTACAAAATAAACTATATCAACAATTTGACATTAACGATTCATCGTAAAGCCTTTTTATTTTGGTCATTTGTTTTAAACTTTAAAGGGCAGCTCAGAGATTTATTTTGTATTTTTTTAAGTGTTTAGTGTGGAATGTCACTCACACCGACCTTTTCCAGTTCAGACTCTGCCTCACTCACTGCAGAACTCATTGTTCCGTATCCAGACGATACTGAGCTCTCCGTTTTACTCCTATTCAGCCACCATGACACCTTCTGTTTGGACCTTTCATGAGCCGATTCATATCCACACACAGAGCTGCCTGCTTCAGAGGGGGCTGGAGTCCCTCCACTCACTGAAACACAACAACAACAACAAGGCCTTTACACTACAGGTCAACCACACTGTATTCTCTAAGATAGCTAAGAGTCTTTTGTCTTCTCTACTCTTTGTTTGTTTTCCCCTTGTTTTTCTCCCAATTGGGTGGCCAGTTGTACCCTCTATTTACTCAATTCACCCTCCCCCAGGAGCCCGCCGCCCGCATCTACGGGACAAGCCACTTCTCCGAGGCTGGCAATGAACCGCTTCCTCCGAGATGGAACTCACCTATTATTATTTTAGCTGGGCTGGCGCAGCCGGGGATCGAACCCCGACCGCAGTGGGCAACCTGCACTCCGGGCGAGTTCCTTTACCGTTACGCCACCCGAGGCCCCTTGAGTTCTCTATTGTAAAACTAAATCTGTCTGTGTACTTCAGCTTGACTTTAATAAGAAAACCAGATGAATACTTTTCACCCAAAGTAACTGAAACAAATTACTTATGTAAATGTAATATATGTTTGCTAAGCTGACTTGTATACCACATTAGCACATGATTAAAAAGGTGTACAAAGTGTATGCACACCACAGTTAGAACAGTTATGTTGTAAATACTCTGCACATTGTTCAGTTGTGTTCTTAAAAATACTTTTAATGTGCAGCTAAACTGTAAAATAAAACCTGTACTGTAGAAGGTAATGAATAGAACTCACTAGTAGGGGGGGATAGTTCATAGCTGTCCCTCCTCTTCCTGACTGGCAGAGTGGATCCCTCTGTCTCGGAATTGAGCAGAACCGTCCCCATCCTCTCTATCAGCTCCTCCTCTCTTCTGCTCCATTCCTCCTCTCTTCTCCATTCCTCCTCAAACTTCTGTTTTTCATCCACTTTCTTTCCTTTAAACCCCTCATCACTCTCTTCTATGGTGAAGTGACCACTTTTGTTCCTGGCCACTGTCTCCTCTATCTTCTCCAGCAGCTCTGTGACCTGAGTGCCATCACCCCTGTTCTCATTGTTGAGAACATGATACCTGTTCCCACATTTCTCTACAATCCACTGGAGGGCCTTCCCTTCAGTCTCAATGTGCTGCTCAATGGTTGTGTCTCCCAGCCAGTCTCCCCTGGTGAACAGCACTATAGTGTGTCTCCAGACTCTCTCACTGAGAATCTCCAGGTGTTCCTCCACTGGTCTCCTGTGTGATTCTGTGAATGATGAGCTCACATCAATGACCAGGAAGAGAGCGTAGGGTCCTGGGGGACACAGAGACACACTGCGCACAATCTCCTGTTTATCCAGCTCTCGAGTGTCCTTCACAGACGAGGTGCTCCACCAGCCTGGTGTGTCGACCACAGTGACCTGCCTCCCAGCTACTTCACCCTGTCTCTTCACACACTGTGCAGTTCTTATTCCAGACTCAAACTCCTCTCTGCCCAGGATGGTGTTTCCTGCTGAACTCTTCCCACTCCTACTCCACCCCAGCAGCACAATCCTCAGCTCTGAGAGACGGTGTTCCTCCCCTGGCAGAGAGAAAGAACACAATATATTCCTCATTAGGGGACTCATAACATTTCATTCAGCTTGGAAACCTTGCAGACAAAAATTAAATACTTAATATGAAAAGGTGTGTCTGGTTTTCAAGTTACTGAAATTCACACTTATGACTCCACTACACACCACACTTCACTGGCTTCCGATAGCAGCCCGAATTCAATACCAAACACTGGTGCAGGCATATCAGGAGGCTAAGGGTACTGATCCCTCCTACCTCCAGACTCTGATCCTGACATACACCCCAGACAGATCTCTCCACTCGGCCTCCTCTGGCTAACTGACTGTCCCGTCCCTTTGGGCACCCGGAAACAACCCCATTATAATAATTTGAGATTTTGATCAACCCCTGAGTCACCAAACAGTGTTTTCCTAATTGTTTAACAGCAATAGCACAACATTAATTTATTTATTTAATATGAGACGACTATATTAGTTACTATAATACATTACAGTAAGGACGTTATTTTCATTATGCAATGCTGAACTTTGAAACATTTAATCATCGAAGTCATGTATGTACATAGGAGTTTATAGATCTAATTAAACATTATTCATTTATTAAAGGCATATGAAACACAATACTGAAGGGTTACAAGAAGAAGCAAATGGTGAGGATGCACTTTATATCAAGCGATACAGTATAAGAATTTAAGTGAAGAATAGATTATAGCATAAGTGTAATTTGGTTTTACTGTATACAATAGTTACTAACAAAGCTTAAGCCTATAAGCATATTGAAACAAACCGTCTCAAAAAATATTTCACTGATACACATATTGTTGCTGGCTTTTCCTTGGCCACTCGATCTAATCTCTTCGGATAACAGGAAAAAACTGTTTTACCCAACTTTCATAGAGACACTATGTATATCTTCTCCAGTACAACCCATACAAGATTGAACAAATGTGCACATATCTGTAATACTGACATTTTTATTTGCTTATATTTAATATCTATATTTTTTTATTATTTCTACAGCTGCTTCTTATCATTATTTCATATTTGTGTCTATGGAAATCATTTCAGAGTGAAGCATTCTATTGTAATAACTATACAAAAATGTGTATTTTGATCCTGAGTAACATGCGCTTGTATTTTGAAAGACACCAACCAGAAGTCTCCAATTGTGGCCAGCTTCACAGAGCTAGTGTATAGACAGCCTGACAGTGTAAAACAGGCTGCTCAATGAAGAATACATACCAAATACAGTATTTGCAAATATAAGTTTTTGTTACTGTATTTCTCTTTATAGTGGATCCAAAAGGGATGTTGTACATAGTCTGCAGAGAGACGCTACTCCAGTTTGAGATTACATGTCAATCAGCGTTTTACCATATCCAGCTTAATAAATATAATAAAGTGTAAAACAAAGAACCAGATATTTAATGATAATCACATAATAGTCTAGGAGGAAGATTGCCATTTAGATATCTATCTGTTTACTGTGTTCTGCTTGAGGTTTATTTATATGGGAGTTTAATTAATGAAGTATTTTACAGCCATATTGTGATCTATTCATTGGCCACTCTAAACTACTCATATACAACTAAATTTCAGCCAGATCGTTGGGGGCATTGAAAGTTGGGAGTGAATTATTGTTTTATTAAGTGTTTACATTTTAAGTATAATTTTCAATGAATGGTTATGAACAAAAAATCTTATTGTAGTTTCATTTTCATTGAGTTGTTGAGACACCCCACTAGTGCAGTGACCCCCAGCTGTTCTCTCTGTCTCCCCAGGTCACAGTGAGTGGGTGAGCTGTTCATCCCTCTGTAACAGAGAGTCCAGCCTGCTCTCACACTCAGGGCTCCAATCCATTAAAGTACTAACCTTCAAACAGCGCTCTGAGAGCTTTCCTCTGTTTCTGCACCTTCGTCATCCTCTGTTCCACTCTTTCTTCCACTGTCCTCCTCTTCTCTTCCACCTCCTGTAAGAGCATTCTCTCCATTTCATAGTGACAGCCACCGTGTCCTGCCACCATCTCCTCTATCTTCTCTAGCAGCTCTGTGACCTGAGTGCCATCACCCCTGTTCTCATTGTTGAGAACATGATACCTGTTCCCACATTTCTCTACAAGCCACTGGAGGGCCTTCCCTTCAGTCTCAATGTGCTGCTCAATGGTTGTGTCTCCCAGCCAGTCTCCCTGGTGAACAGCACTATAGTGTGTCTCAGACTCTCTCACTGAGAAGCTCCAGGTGTTCCTCCACTGGTCTCCTGTGTGACTCTGTGAATGATGAGCTCACATCAATGACCAGGAAGAGAGCGTAGGGTCCTGGGGGACACAGAGACGCACTGTGCACAATCTCCTGTTTATCCAGCTCTCGAGTGTCCTTCACAGACGAGGTGCTCCACCAACCTGGTGTGTCGACCACAGTGACCTGCCTCCCAGCTACTTCACCCTGTCTCTTTACACACTGTGCAGTTCTTATTCCAGACTCAAACTCCTCTCTGCCCAGGATGGTGTTTCCTGCTGAACTCTTCCCACTCCTACTCCACCCCAGCAGCACAATCCTCAGCTCTGAGAGACGGTGTTCCTCCCCTGGCAGAGAGAAAGAACACAATATATTCCTCATTAGGGGACAACTCATGACATTTCATTCAGCTTGGAAACCTTGCAGACAAAAATTCAATGCTTAATATGAAAAGGTGTGTCTTTTTGCACTTTATATCAGGTGATACAGTATAAGTGAAGAATAGATTATAGCATAAATCTAATTTGGTTTTACTGTATACAATATTTACCAACAAAGCTTAAGCCTATAAGCATAATGAAACAAACAATCTCAAAAAATATTTCACAGATACACATATTGTTGCTGGCGTTTTCCTTGGCCACTCAATTGAATCTCTTACAGGAAAAATCTGTTTTACTCAACTATCATTGAGACATTATGTATCTTTTCCAGTACAACCCATAAAAGAACACATATATGTAATACTTACATTTTATTTGTTCATATTTACAGGATGCTCAATGAAGAATAAATACCAAATACAGTATTTGCAAATATAAGTATTAGTTATTGTATTTCCCATTCTGTGGGAATTGTATACAAGGGGTTATATGAAATGTTAAAAAAATAGTTTGATCGACAGAAACAAAGAACTCACTGTGATGGGAGGATACACGCCCAGTCTCCATGTCTGCCACTCCAGAACCCTCCACGCCCAATGCCCTTCTCTCTGTCATAATAACATAATAATCAAACATTCCAACACACCACAGAACAAAATGACTGTAAATTCATGAACATTTTAATTTTTCATCATTCTATCTTCAATTTCAGGACAGGATTGAACTTTTTTTAAATATATCTTCACCGTTGGGGCAATTGCTAAATTACAGATGTTTACATTCATAAAAACTCCTTAATAATTTTTATTGATATTTTGAAATTGATATTTTCTGTCAATCAGTATCATATTTCAAAACATTTATTAGTTATTTGCATAGAAATGTTTCACTGTACCAAATCACATGGTCACCATATGCTGTAACAAACCATTGTGATCTATAAACAGTCAATTCAAGATTTATTATTGGACATTAGCTGACATTTTCAAATAGTAATGAGGTAACAATAATGTAATGTCATACATTTAATACTACATACTGTGTGTGGTGTGTGTGTGTGTGTGTGTGTGTGTGTGTGTGTGTGTGTGTGTGTGTGTGTGTGTGTGACTGTGCGTGTATGTGTGTGACTGTGCGTGTGTGTGTGTGAGTGTGTATGTGTGTGAGTGTGTATGTGTATGTGAGTGGGTGTGTGTGAGAGAGAAAGAGAGAAAAGCAAGCAGACATTTAAGTCACGTATGACTTTTTTCCATGCTTAGCTGAAGAGGGACACTAGTGACTGCTTGAGTTTCTTTAATCCCCTAGCCCTGGCGCACTTTAACACAACGTCTGAACAATAGAAACGTGTATATTTCTCTGGATCTGTTCTTGTTGGTGATGTTCTCCTCTTGTGTTTGTTTGTTTTTTATTTATTTGCTCAAGAGGGACAATGTACATTAATGAATATTTTGTGAAAAAATATATAAAGGCACCCAATTATAGCCAAAAGGCTAATTTCCATTGGTAGTCCCCCTGCCAGAAGGTACAAGGCTGTGTCCTAAAATAAAGGTTATGCTACAATGCAAACATTTTTGATTATATACAATACCATATAACAGTACATACAAGTTAATAGCATACAACAATACATATACAATCATAGCAGTAACAGATTAAAAAAGTGCAGATTGTAAATTCCACAGGCCCTAATGTTCACAGAGTTGATTGTCCACCAGCCATCCTTTCATGTTTTTCTTAAAAGAGTGGTATGAGGTGGACTCTCTTATGCTTTGTGGGATCGAGTTCCATTGATATGCAGTTTTGTAGGAAAAAACTGACTGTCCAAACATACTTTTCCTAAAGGGGACTTCACAGTCTCCTCTTGATGCCCCTCTGGTTACATGTGTTGCAGATGATCTGAAACGGATTAGGTTGCAGAGTGGAGGGGGGGCCAGGCTTTGACGAATTTTATACATAAGGCAGCAGTTTTTAAATATGATGAGATTTTCCCAATTTAGCAGTCCATACTTATTAAGAATTGTCCAGTGATGGAAGTTTCTGGGTTTTTTATCAAGGATTTTGAGAGCCTGTTTATATAACGATATTACAGGTTTTAGAGTTGTGGAGTTAGCAATCAACCAGACAGTTGAACAATAGTTAATGTGGGACAGAATAAGAGAGAACAGAAACATTTTTGCAGCTTCTGTAGACATATGGTTTCTGAGATGCCGAAAGTTAGCCAACGTGAATTTGAGATTTTTGCAGACTTTTTTTTACATGTCCTTTAAATGTGAGGTTACAGTCAATCAGAATACCAAGATATTTACATTCATGTACAATTTGCACTCTCTCCCCTGAAATAAAAACATTGGGTTCAACATATGATTTGTTGGTTTTTGCAAAAAACATGGCAACTGTTTTTGAAGTGTTAAGTTGTAGACAGCAGGCATTTAACCAAGTAGATATATTAACCATAATCTTAGTAAGCTGTGCAGCAGCATCAGCATGGTTTTTGTCCTTTACTAAAATCACAGCATCATCTGCATACAGAACAATATCACAGCCTTGGCAGACAGATGGTAGGTCATTTATGTAGAGACTAAATAGGATCTGGACTGAACCTTGGGGGACACCTGTAACAAGATTGTTGAAATTGGATTTGACATTTTCTATTTTAACACACTGAGTTCGATGAGAAAGGTATGAGTTGAACCAGCTGGAAGTGCACGATGAGAAATTGAATTGACCAGACTTAGACTGTAGGATTCCATGATTGACTGTATCGAAGGCTTTCCAAAGATCTAAAAACATGGCGCCAACGACACCCCCATTGTCTATTAGTGACTTAACCCTTTCAACAAAATAGACAGTTGCCGTTTCTGTGGAGTGATGGGCTCTAAAGCCATTTTGCATAGGATGCAGGAGCTGACAAGAGTTGAGATGAGAAATCAATTGCTCTGCCACTAATTTCTCAATAACCTTGGACATAATTGGAAGTATGCTAATTGGTCTATAATTTGATGCAGAATGAGGATCAGCACTTTTAAAAATGGGCACAACAACTGCAGGTTTCCACTGTTTTGGAAATATCCCCTGAGATAAGGAGATATTGACAATATGGGTAATTGGTTTTATTAATAAACATTCAAGATCCTTGATCATAACAGAGTCCATTTCATACACGTCCTTTGACCATTTGGGTTTCAGTGAATCAATGACCTTCGCTACCTGCGATTCCGACACTCTTTCCAGATTGAAGGTGGGTAAAACAGAGTTTGCTGCCATGACACTATGCTGCTGGTGTGGAGGAAAACTGTTGGCAATAGTTAGTAGTTTACAGAATCTACAAAGTAATCATTGAAGGCTTCAGCCACATCAAATTACTTATTTGTTAGAGTGCCATTAATCCTTAGTTCAATGTGTTTTCTAACATTATTCTGTCCAGTTAATTTCTTTATTTGCTGCCATATGATTTTAGAGTTTCCCTTGGCATTTTCTATTATTGCGAGAAAATAATCTGCCTTGGCTTTCCTAAACTCTCTTGTTACTTTATTTCTTATTGAGGCAAATTTCTGCCTATCAGTTGTTAGTTTAGACTTCAGTGATGTTTTTAGGGCCTGGTCTCGTTCTTTCATAATTTGAATTGTAGTTTCATTTATCCATGGGAGGGAAGACCTTCTATTTTTGTATCTAAACTTTTTAGAAAATGTTTTAATTGTATTATGTAGTTTTTCTGCAAAGCACTGGCTAATATATTCCAAGTCATCTGATTTCAGCATGTCATCCCACTTAATATTCCGCACAGCATTTTTAAAGTCTCCCTTTTTATTCTTTGGTATCCACACGGATTCCGAGCTCTGACTGAAGCTGGAACATTTTTTCCCATTCACTTTTCTTGCCATTAAAATCAAATTATGATCTGACAGGCCTGTTATCATGTTATATGATTTTATTATTCTGTCTGGCATATTGCTAAAAATTTGATCTATCTGGGTGCAGGAGGAATGTGTGATTCTGGTTGGCCCTTTAACTATTTGTGAAAGATTAAGGCCGTCAGTAACTTGTTTTAGATGCCTTTTTGAGGACTTGTCTTCAAAGTCCCCCAAAATGATAACCTCCCTATTAAAATCACATTGTTGCAATAATTCTCAAAATGTCTCATAAAAACTGATATTAGACAAGGGGGGGCGCTATAGCACAATAAGAGTGAAAGACATCTCTGCAGAAAGTTCAATGTTTAGACCTAGGCATTCCAGGTCACAGTCTATGAAATTGATTTCATTACACCTTATGGTTTCCTTAACATAACACAGAACACCACCACCCCTTCCCTGCTTGCAATCATTTCTAAACATGTTAAATCCATTCACATTTATTGCTGCGCACTGAGAATTTTCGTTCAGCCATGATTCAGACATCCCTAAATAATCAAAGTTTGAATCTAGTAAGAGATGTTGTACTTGTTCACATTTTGAAAGAATACTTCTAATATGTATGTGGCCGCCTAGAAGTCCTTTGGACTTTTTTACTGCGGGGATCCCAGACTAATTATTTACAGTTTTAAAAACATTACATTTCCGATGTTTGATGATTGCTTTGTTGATGCGACGAATACTTACTCGCGCATGGATGTTCTGATGAGTACAGTGAAGTCCTCCTGGCGAGGATAACCTGGTGGTAACTAGGCTGCTACTGGGGCCTGGGCTAGGCCTGATGGCTGGGCTGCTACTGGGGCCTGGGCTAGGCCTGATGATAGCTGGGCTGCTACTGGGGCCTGGGCTAGGCCTGATGGCTGGGCTGCTACTGGGGCCTGGGTTAGGCCTGATGGCTGGGCTGCTACTGGGGCCTGGGGCTTAGGCCTGATGGGCTGCTGCTACTGGGGCCTGGGTTAGGCCTGATGGCTGGGCTGCTACTGGGGCCTGGGTTAGGCCTGATGGCTGGGCTGCTACTGGGGCCTGGGCTAGACCTGATGGGGCTGCTACTGGGGCCTGAGTTAGGCCTGGCAGCTGGGCTGCTACTGGGGCCTGGGTTAGGCCTGGCAGCTGGGCTGCTACTGGGGCCTGAGTTAGGCCTGGCAGCTGGGCTGCTACTGGGGCCTGAGTTAGGCCTGGCAGCTGGGCTGCTACTGGGGCCTGGGTTAGGCCCGGCAGCTGGGCTGCTACTGGGGCCTGGGTTAGGCCTGATGGCTGGGCTGCTACTGGGGCCTGGGCTAGGCCTGATGGTAGCTGGGCTGCTACTGGGGCCTGGGGCCTGCTGTTTTCTCGGTGTTTGAAGGCGGTGGGTGCAGGACAGTTTGGTTTTCTTCCATTTCCATGACACATTTTGTATGCAGTTCCAATTCTCTCCGATTCATCGGCCGAACTCTAACTGCAACTTTTACCTTACTATCCGACATTTTCATCCACTTTCTCCCTACAAGACTATGCAAATAACGTTAGCTAGCTTGCAAGCTAGCTAGCGGGATGGGATTTTCTTTTCAGCAAAATTATAACGTCTTAAAAGTCCCCCCGGAAAGAGCGCTCCAGATTCCAGCTATTTAACGGGTGTGAGGTCCCTATAGAAAATCCAACGTCCATCTCCGGCGACGATGAAAATCAAAAGAAAACATAATTCCGTTGTGTACTGTATCCAGTTAGCGCCAGCTAGCCAGATAGCTAACTACATCCACTGCTGCGCTCTAGTTTCTGACAGCATCCCAACCGCCATCTTCCAGCAGTTTGTGCTCTGGATCTCTCTATGTTGCGTGCCGTTGTGACGAGTGTTGTCCCCTAAACTAGCACAAGGATACACAGCTACGCTTCGGAGCAGAGGAGGATGCTACGCGCTTGGACCCAGATGTTGCACAGCTTTGACAGCTAACCAGATTCAGCTAACACAAATGCTGATGATATGTTGAGTAGCAAGCAAATGTTATCTAATGTTAACAGCAGCTTGTTTTTTGTGAAATAAAATATACCATGGCTGTCTCAGTCACCAGATCTCAACTCAACTGAACGCATATGGAGTTTGTGGAGCGGCGCCTGCGTTTTCCACCACCCCACCATCAACCGGTGTGAGAGTCATTTCCCCTTTCTAAACTGCATTCAGTATTTTGGGCCATTTACACACCCGTGGCAACAGCTTTTTATGAATTGTTTAAAACATGCAGTTTCAATGATTCCTTTAGTTCATATCCATACCATACCATGCTCATATTCTGAAACATCTCATCTCATCTTCAGCCGCTTATTCCTAGTTAGGGTCGCGGGGGGGCTGGAGCCTATCCCAGCATGCATTGGGGCAAGAGGCAGGAATACACCCTGGACAGGTCGCCAATCCATCGCAGGGCACTACATACACCATTCACTCACACACTCATACCTACGGGCAATTTAGACTCCAATTAGCCTAACGTGCATGTCTTTGGACTGTGGGAAGAAACCGGAGTACCCGGAGGAAACCCACGCGGACACGGGGAGAACATGCAAACTCCACACAGAAAGGCCCCGGCCCTGGATTCGAACCCGAAACCTTCTTGCTGTGAGGCGACAGTGCTATCCACTGCACCACCGTGCCGCCCTATTCTGAAACATTAGGTGATGTATTTTAATGTTTTATATCTGGGGTGCCTCTGCCTTCCCTACCCACTCCTTGGACTATGGGACAAAGTCACAAGTCCTTTTTGGCAGTAGAGCACCCAGGCTGTTTACTGTAGTGTACCCCTGTTTCAAGGCAAAGGGAACCTTTGTGAATTCCACACAGATATAACATCAACACTTTCGCATCATAACTGTCCAGATGTGTTTTGTTCTAAAAGTCCACTTTGCCAATTCACTAAATTACTATAACTACCACTGTGTAGCTGTATGTTACTGCTTAGAGTGTGTGTGTGTGTGTGTGTGAGGGAGAAAATAGACAGCATGTGTCTTCTCAACATACCTGCTTAACCCTTCTGTTCCCAGGAATTGAAGTGTGTAGAAGTTCTCAATCCACCCCACAAAATGGTGTCTGTGCCTGTGCCACGTTATTTAGAGTCTCTCTCTCTCTCTCTCTCTCTCTCTCTGGCTGCTCTGCCAGTAGGCGTGGCCGCTAACCGCCCTGATCAGCTGCCGAGACCGACGCCTTCCACACAGGGGTACACTACAGTAAACTGCCTGGGTGCTTACCGTACCGTTAGTTATCTGTTAGCTGTTTGCTTCAGTATATTAAACCATATTGTATATTATCATTTTACCTGTGCTTTTTTTTCCTCTATTTTCTGTCCATTCGCCTCCTAGGCAGTGTGCTGCATGAACAGTGGTTTTCACTTCAGCTCTAAAGCGCAACCCCACACATGAACTTCCTGTGCAATGCAGCAGAGAAACACAAGCTTGTCTTGTCTGCTGTTGTTTCACAGTGTTGTTGGGCAACACTGTGAAGTCCCCCCCTCCCTTAACCCAGCCACACACAGTCTACCACAGAGTCGGGCTCAATCATTTCAATCGTTTCAATTAGAGATAACTCTCAAATTCCAGATGGTTCTGTGCGGCTCAGTACGTAGAGTGTGGTTCTGTGTGTCTCAGTAGGTAGAGCATGGTTCTGTGTGTCTCAGTAGGTAGAGCGTGGTTCTGTGTGGCTCAGTAGGTAGAGTGTGGTTCTGTGTGGCTCAGTAGGTAGAGCGTGGTTCTGTGTGGCTCAGTAGGTAGCGTGCGTGGTTCTGTGTGGCTCAGTAGGTAGAGCATGGTTCTGTGTGGCTCAGTAGGTAGAGCGTGGTTCTGTGTGGCTCAGTAGGTAGAGCATGGTTCTGTGTGGCTCAGTAGGTAGAGCATGGTTCTGTGTGCTCAGTGGGTGATGCTGTGGTTATTTACTGTGAGCTCAACTAAAATGCAGGCTGGAGAAAGTTCAGTGCTGCTGTTTCTCATGTTCTATAGGATGGCGTGGTTTCTACATTTCCCATGAGCATAGGACTCAGCATAGGTTCATGCAACAGAGCTTTTAGACAAAATCAAGTTTTTAAAATGGTTAAGAACTTTTGTACTTTTCATAAACTGTGACAGTAATTATTCAAGTATCTATGGTTGCTCTCAATTCATTTAAGGTTGTTTTTGTGTTTTGTCGTTTTATTATTTGCTATTTTGCTGTATTGAGTGGATGTACTTTTTCAATGTGTGTTCATGCATGTATTTTGTTTTGTTTGATTTTATTTTTTGATGCATACTTTTCTTTCTCTGTAGTTTATTGGGGACAGGTGTTGGAAATTAGCCTCTGGCTATAAACTCTGAATCCAATCCATCTGATGCTTGTTTTTCTAACATTGTAACAGTGCTTTTTGATACATCCCTGACTAATAACCAAATAAATACCAATAAAATAGTTTGGGTGTGATATTGGCTGACCTAATTGCTTGCATTGACCCCGGATTGTGAGGATGAGAGCAGAGGATGTGCTTGTTTGAGCTGAGATACGGTAGAAAAAGGTTTATCTGCTGTGCTTTTGTGTTCAGTCATGGAGTCTGCACGTCACCCAGTAGAGATAAACAGGAAGGTGTGGTTTGTGCAGCACGGGTGAACATGTGGGAAGGCATTCAGATCTTCATCAATCTTAACAGGAACACTCACAGCTCAGAGGAAACTGCAGCCTACTTTAAACATTCTGTACAGACTGCAAGCAGAGGCATTACACATTTACATGGGTTTACAACCTGCAAATAACAAAAAGCAAATAGACTGAAGTCTGAGTCAAAATGGACGTTATATTTAAAAGGGGAGGGTGTGTGTGTGTGTGTGTGTGTGTGTGTGTGTGTGTGTGTGTGTGTGTGTGTGTGTGTGTGTGTGTGTGTGTGTGTGTTTGTGTGTGAAACTTGTGGAAAGCAGAACTGCAGAGATGAGACCATCCACTTCCTCTCTGGCCCTCGTCTGGGTTTCTGGTAGGACTTCTGTTCATATCAATTTTATCCACAAGACATGTACAAGCTAACCGTTAGCATTTTATCTTTCTCAAATAACAAATATTTTAGCAGAATAGATAAGGAAGTGTTATTACAATCTGTCCTCTTAGTACTCTGATGGTATGTGGTAAATTCGCTCAGATTTCAAGTGCTGTTTTCAAAAGATTTAGCTGTTAAAGTTGAAAAGACTTGCAGTGGATTCAGTAAAGAACAGCTCTCTGTCTCTGTCTCTCTCTCTCCCTCTCTCCCAGAAAAGTGTGGCATTTTAGTAACATGTTCTCTTTTCAGTGGTAATTTGGTCATATTTTACTTTTTTTTAAAAGTTATCCATCAGAATTAATCTCATTATCTTCCTCTATAAAATAGTACAACCATTGCAATTTTAGGTTGAAATATGTTTGACTTATGGTGATTTATATTTTTAAATGTTACTAAAATGCCACATTGTAGGCTATATATCAGTAATGAATATAAGAGAATATCAATGTTTAAACTGTTCCCCTTGGCTAAGACTTTTGCACAGTACTGCATGAATTATAATAATGATAACATAACTATAAATATACAAGAACATAAGAACACATAAAGAAGAGAACAGTCCATCTAGACACATAATTAACCTGCAGTCTATAACAGGGATGCCCAAAATGGTCTATTATAGAAATAACCATTTAAAGTAATCGCAATTGAGCAATGTGACTATGCTATTGTGGCAATTTTTGCAGCAGTGGCAATTTAGTAACATTGCAGAGCAGCGATATTCTTTGGAATATTGTTAGGAAATATGATCTGTGGGCAACTAGAGTAATCAGAATATAAATAATAATTTGAATAAACTCCAACTACCCCTGAAATCCATCACCCTGGGCTATAGGCAGGAGAAGGCAAGGCTAGTGATGTAATTAAGGGACTCCTCCGACAGGACAGTGAAGGAAGCAAATGCCAGAGTTGCGACTGGAAGGAAATGGAGGGCCGAGGAGGAAGTGCAGAAGGCGATGGGCAGACTTCAACACCAGGAGGTCGTGGGCATGGTGCAGACAGGGCGGGCAGACCTCGGATGGAGCGATCCACCTGTCCTGTGGTCCAAGGCAAGCAGGAAGGAGAGGAAGGACCTTGTTGCTTCCGAGGTCACCAGGATTGAGCAGGAGGAGCTCAGAGTGAAGTCTGTGGCACAGGGGCAGCAGGGGCAGTGGACAACTTGGGAGGGCGTCGCGAGTCGAGCAATCAACTGGGCAGATTTCTGGAAGCTACCACAGGCTTGGCTCAGTTTCCTCATTAGGGCAACCTACGACACCCTCCCGAGCCCTCGAAACCTCCACCAATGGCTTGGAACAGAGCGATCCTGTGACCTCTGCGGGACCATCAATGCCTCACTCCAGCACGTCTTGTCAGGGTGCAAAACAGCTCTGACACAGGGTCGGCTCACATGGCGGCACGACCAAGTGCTGAGGAAGCTGGCGGAGGTGCTGGAGAAATGTCGCCAGGAGGTGAACAGCCAGAGGCTATCAGGGAGCCAACAGAGGATCCACTTCCTCAGACAGGGGGAACCCGCACAACACTCCAGCAAGAGACCACCCTCCAACCTACTAACATCAGGGGCAGAGTGGAAGATGAAAGTGGACCTGGGTAGACAGCTCCAGTTCCCACAGGAAATCTGCAGCACCATCTTAAGACCAGACGTGGTGCTGTGGTCTGCAGCCGCAAAGTCAGCACTGCTGATTGAACTGACAGTACCATGGGAGGAGGGACTGGAAGCTGCCTATGAACGAAAGATGGCAAAGTATGCAGACCTGGTTGCAGAGTGCAGGGAAAGTGGATGGAGTGTGAGGATGTACCCGGTGGAGGTGGGTGCCAGAGGTTTTGTTGGCAGTTCAACATCACACCTGCTTAGGGACCTGGAGCTACGGGGAGCCAGACTGTCCAAATCCACCAAAGAACTCTCAGAAGAAGCATAAAAAGCAAGCCATTGGCTCTGGTTGAGACGACGAGACAAGACTTGGGGAGCAACATCCGCATAGGTTAAGCTGCAGGGGGTGTCAGGGAGACGTCCCTGTTCACTGCCCCGCCACCAGGAGATGTTCTGAGATAAGGGGCGAAACATTAACAATCGGTGGTTTCCAGCTGATGACCCTGCAGCTAAACCTCTTGGTATGCGGTCAGGGACAGGGCCTGGCTCAGGGAAGGGGACGCCCCTGCCATGCATAGTCCTCCATGGGCACCGTAGGAGGTGCGACAGGCCCAAGGCCTAGCAGTAAGACCACCTCACTGTATATAATAAAGACGTTTATTTATTAGGATACAACCCCTTGAGATGTCGCATCTCGTTTTTGAGGGGGTCTCAACATATATCACAACATTAATAGAACAACAAAAGTATGTCAAAATAATATAATATAATAAAATAAAATACATTATTAATATGACAAAAAGCAGACAGACAAGAGACAAAACACAACAAAGTCACAACATCAACAGCATACATTGATTAATGAAGATTTGCAACCTAAAAGTGGCCAAGATGGCCAACAGTAGCTAGATAAACATAGAAATAATGGATCTGTATATATATCAAATATATAAATCAATACATTATAATAATAATATATAACAACAATAATTACCAATAATAATAATAATAATTATAATATATAATACACAATATAACAACAATATAACAAATACAATCAGTTATAGGGGCGGCACGGTGGTGCAGTGGGTAGCGCTGTCACCTCACAGCAAGAAGGTCTCGGGTTCGAAACCAGGCCGGGGGCCTTTCTGTGCGGAGTTTGCATGTTCTCCCGTGTCGCGTGGGTTTCCTCGTTTCCTCCCACAGTCCAAAGACATGCACGTTAGGCTAATTGGAGAGTCTAAATTGCCCGTAGGTATGAGTGTGTGAGTGAATGGTGTGTGTGCCCTGTGATGGATTGGCGACCTGTCCAGGGTGTATTCCTGCCTCTCGCCCGGAACGCATGCTGGGATAGGCTCCAGCACCCCCCCGCGACCCTGACCAGGAATAAGCGGCTTAGACAATGGATGGATGGATGGACAATCAGTTATAAGTATCAAGTGACAGCTATAGGTATAACCATCAATTTTGATGACTATCACTAGTAACAAGTACATTTTTACATTTTACATTTTAAGCATTTAGCAGACGCTCTTATCCAGAGCGACTTACAAGATGTGCATCAATACATGGTAGGAGCAATCACAGTTAGCGCACGAGATCAGTGCAGGAATACAGCAATAGACATCATTGCAGGCATCTGCGTACCATACCTGTAACACCGGGAAGGAAAAGGTAAATTTTTTTACAAGTGCATTCACTCTCAAAGTAAGAGGACAAGGCATGTTTAAACAGACCGAAAGATGATATGGATCTAATATCCATCCATCCATCCATCCATTATCTAAGCCGCTTATTCCTGGTCAGGGTCGCGGCGGGGGGGGCTGGAGCCTATCCCAGCATGCGTTCCGGGCGAGAGGCAGGAATACACCCTGGACAGGTCGCCAATCCATCACAGGCACACACACCATTCACTCACACACTCATACCTGCACGGGCAATTTAGACTCTCCAATTAGCCTAACGTGCATGTCTTTGGACTGTGGGAAGAAACCGGAGTACCCGGAGGAAACCTGCGCGAGACACGGAGAACATGCAAACTCCACAGAAAGGCCCTGGCCTGATTTCAACCCGAGACCTTTCTTGCTGTGAGGCGACAGTGCTATCCACTGCACCACCCGTGCCGCCTATGGATCTAATATTTGCAGGTAAATTATTCCAATCTGCCGGGCTTTGCACATAAATGCTCTTTTGCCAATTATTTTCTTTGCATGTGGACAGAAAAATAAAGTTGTGTGGAGTGCCTAATTTGGCAATTTGAAGTAAAAATACAAGATACGTTTTAAATAAAGAGGATAATTTAAGTGAATGCATTTAAATATGAATTGAAGCCAGTGAATCTGTCTTCTTACATTCAAAGGTGGATAATTAAGTGCCTGATACATTGTACAGTGATGAGTAAGAAATGGACATCCGAGAACAAATCTGCAAATTCTATTGTATGCTGTGTTAAGTGGAACCAGGTCAGATTTTGATGCATTTTGATAAACAACATCACAATAGTCAAGCATTGGCAGTATAAGCTGAGAAGCTATTTTCTTGCGAACACTGTGTGTAAAGCAGTTTAAATGTCGATATAAAACATTGATTGGTTTACATTGCGTAAAAACATGATCAATATGTGATTTGAATGTGAGACTGGAATCTAACCATACCCCAAGATATTTAATTTTATCAGCTTTATGCAGAGGAGTGCCGTCATTACAGGTTATTACACAAGACCCAGGTCTAGATCTAAGTTTCTGTTTGGTACCAAAAATCATAATATAGGATTTAGTTTTATTGAGCAGTAATTTATTATGTGAGAGCCAGTCTTGTAAGATGTTGAAATCAGACTGAAGAGTAGCTTGAATTTGAGGTAGATCAGGTTTACATGTGAAAATGACGGTGTCATCAGCATAAAGTTGAGCGCAACAGTTATTGAAAATAGATGGTAGATTATTGACATAAATAGAAAAAAGAAGTGGTCCCAATGTAGAACCCTGCGGCACACCTCTTTGCTGAATCAATAGATCCAATTTTTTTCCCTGTATGACCACACATTGTTTTCTATTATGAAGGTATGAATTGAACCACATGATTGCATTTTCAGAGAGGCCAATAGCATGAAGTTTATCTAGGAGCAGATAACGATCAACAAAATCAAAGGCTTTAGTTAAATCGATAAAAATTGCACCTTTAAGTTTACCATTATCTGCAGCAGAGCACACATCATTGGTGAATTTCAGTAGAGCAGTTGTTGTGGAGTGATTAGGCCTGAAGCCAGATTGAAATGGTGATAAAATATTATTAATACTAAGATAATCTGAGAGTTGATTATAAATTAATTTTTCAAAGACTTTGGCAATAGAACAGATAATAGATATGGGTCTATAATTATTACAGTCAAGTATATCACCTCTCTTATGAAGAGGAGTAATCCGTGCACATTTACAAATAGCTGGTAATTCACATGTTGATAATGAAAGGGGCGGCACGGTGGTGCAGTGGATAGCGCTGTCGCCTCACAGCAAGAAGGTCTCTGGTTCGAATCCAGGCCGGGGGCCTTTCTGTGCGGAGTTTGCATGTTCTCCCCGTGTCCGCGTGGGTTTCCTCCCACAGTCCAAAGACATGCACGTTAGGCTAATTGGAGAGCCTAAATTGCCCGTAGGTATGAGTGTGTGAGTGAATGGTGTATGTAGTGCCCTGCGATGGATTGGCGACCTGTCCAGGGTGTATTCCTGCCTCTCGCCCCAATGCATGCTGGGATAGGTTCCAGGGATAGGTTCCCCCCCCACGACCCTGACCAGGAATAAGCGGCTTAGATAATGGATGGATGGATGGATGGATGGATGGATGGATGGATAATGAAAGGTCAAATAAATCTGCAAGTGGATGCATAAGAACATTGGAAGCTAAATGGATAAACCTATTTTCTAAACCATCAAGTCCAGCACTACTGTTCACATTAGATTAATTAAAGGCTTTCAGCACTTCAGTTGGTAGGATTGTCCTAAAAGAAAAGGAGGAACTGCAGCGAGGTGGCCTATTAATAACAGAGTCAGTGGTAGTATAAGATTCCGGTAATAGAGTGGAACAGACAGAGGAGAAATGCTGATTTAGTGCTTGGGCAACAGATAATGAGTCATGTAGAATTGTATTGCCATCTCTTATTTGATTAATAGAATGCATGTCTTTGGTGTTAGTAATGGATTTAATTTTGTCCCAGAATTGCTTGGGGTTCTTAAAATCTTTAGCAAGACAATCTTTATAATGATCAGATTTAGCATTACGTGTTTTTATCTTACTCATATTTCTAAGTTGCCTATATACCTCCCAATCAGCATTATCCCTAGTCTTTCTGAATGTTGACCATGCTTTGTCCCTCAGATGATTAACCTTATCAGATGATTTATCAAACCAGTTTTTATTAAAATCACCCAATAAGATGATTTCGTTTCTAGTGGAAATGGAGTTAATTGTGGAGATTAAACAGTTAAAGGACTCAGCCGGCGAAGAGGGTGGTCTATATATGCTACCTATATTTATACATTTATTTGCATGAAAGATAACCTTAATGAAAACACACTCAAAATGTTGAGGCTCAACTGTGGGTATGATTAACTCAGATGCAAGCTCAGAGGACACATATATGTATGAACTTTATTATTATTAAAGGGATAAACCCCTTGAGATGTCGCATCTCGTTTTAGAGGGTCCTAGAAACATAGGTACATCAACTAAACAAGTTGGTACATCAACTAAAACAAGAGAAAATACAACAGATCAACAGAAATACAAAACACAAACACAAACACAAAAAACAACAGTCATACAATCCCCCAAAAATCAAAAACAAGAACAAGTAGCAACACCTCCTCTCTTGGAGCACCTATCAGATCTAAATAAAACATAATTTGAGATATAAATTTCATTATCTGCGATGTCATTGTTGAGCCATGTTTCAGAGAGAGTAATAATGTTAGGTTTATGTAGTACAACCCATGCACGAAGTAGGTCAATTTTAGGCAAGAGACTCCTGATATTCAAGTGAATGATTTTTAGTCCCTTAACCTCATCCAGTTTGTGATAACAAAACTAACAAAGATACTGTCACCAATCAAACATAAATTCAAGGGTGATATGATCCAAAGAAATAACATAGGGTTGTCAAGATTGAAAAACTTGATAGCTACAACAAACACAAAAAATACATAGACCCAAACAGCGAACACAAAACCACAAACCACCACACCCTTCAAGGGCGACCCAGCAACCCCAGGCTCCATGTCCCAGAGCATTCCGGTGAGTAAACACTATTACTCGGTGCTCAGTCTCTTTTAATGAAAGTGTGACTCTCCTCCTGTCCCATATTACAAAGAATTAAGCAGTTAGAAGGAAAGAAAAACAACAGCAATATAAATGTTTTTTTATTTTTATTTAGCTTATCACTATCTCATTTAATGCCTTGGGTTTAAATAGATCATAACATATTCTTAGTAAATATCTATGTCTGAATACTTAATTGTTTTGTTAAATAGTTTTTCTTGTTGTGGGACTGCACTTTGAACTAATTCGGTAGAATTCCCCATATACAAAGGTCAATTACAAACATAAAGACACAAGATCACAGTTTTCTTATATATCAGACACAAGTTGTATTTTCCTACCTGACATGTTTCGACGGCAACACTTCCGTCTTCGTCAGAGCTGTCACTGGATGTTATGTGACGTGTCTTAACCAGCTGATGTTATTTATAGAGGCGTGGTCATCCTGTCAGGGTTTGACAGGACGACCACGCCCCCCGGCTGTCATTTCGCCGTTTGAGAACGCTGCTCCAGGTGGTGGAAAGCATGTATGCCCCCTCGTCCCGGTTCATCGTCCTTTGCGCCGCTTTCGCCGCTCCACTGCCTCCATGATCCAGCGCTGATGTTTGTTGTCCTGGATGCGGATGACTTTGGCCTTATTCCAGTCCATGATGTGATTCTCCTCGTTTGCAGTGATCTGTGATTGCCGATTTGAGGTTTTCTTGTAGTACCCGTTCCTTTTATAGCCCGTGTCTGTCTTGTTGCTGTCTCCTTCTCGCATTCCTTTTTGTGCTCTTTCTTGCGGGTGATGAATGACCGACCTGTTTCTCCTATGTATGATTTATTGCATATATAAAACTCAGACAATTATTAGTGCACCCGAAAGACAAAATCAACCCGACAACAAATGCAACATCATCTACGAAAATACCATGTCAATCATGCAATAAATCATACATAGGAGAAACAGGTGGTCATTCATCACCCATAAGAAAGAGCACCAAAAGGAATGCGAAGGAGACAGCAACAAGACAGACACGGGCTATAAAGGAACGGGCACTACAAGAAAACCTCAAATCGGCAATCACAGATCACTGCAAACGGGAGAACCACATCATGGACTGGAATAAGGCAAAGTCATCCGCACCCCAGGACAACAAACATCAGCGCTGGATCATGGAGGCAGTGGAGATTAGAAAGCGGCGCAAAACGACGATGAACCGGGACGAGGGGGCATACATGCTTTCCACCACCTGGAGCAGCGTTCTCAAACGGCGAATGACAGCGGGGGCATGGTCATCCTGTCAAAACCTGACAGGATGACCACGCCTATAAATAACATCAGCTGGTTAAGACACGTCACATAACATCCAGTGACAGCTCTGACGAAGACGGAAGTGTTGCCCGTCCGAAACATGTCAGGTAGGAAAATACAACTTGTGTCTGATATATAAGAAAACTGTGATCTAAGTAAAACTATAGACACTATGAACTTAATTAAACTATAAAGACACAAGGCCAAGGGACACGGATGTTGCCAAAGAAATGAACTAAATAAAACAAAACAGGGCTAGCTACAAACAAAAACTAGGATAGGCTGACTATCTAAACTTTTATAGAAGACAAAAGTCTACCTATCTAATCTATACTAGCTACCCGTAAACAAAGGTACACAGATGGCAACCACCCCTTTCCTAATGTGTCTATACACAGGATCGACCTACGAATGAAAATGTATAGAGGCCTCCCTCTTACCTATCCCAAGGCCTATGTGGGAACAAACAGGGAATCCACAAACACTTTCAATCTTTCACACTTTCAATCTTTCACACTCTCTCTCTTTCTCTCTTCTCTCAAACACAACAGCTGAAACAAGAAGGCAGGGTCTTGCAGGAAGCAGTCACAGGGTTTTTATGGAGGGGCAGGTGATTGGTGGAGGCGGGACCAGGACATACAAATGATTGACAGTGGGGAAGGCGATTGGAATGGTGGATGGCACTCCTGCAGAACACGGAAACAGAGAAGACAAAAACACATATACGTACACATGCACACAAGAACGCATGCACGCAAACATATACGCACACACACCCAGGCGCACGCACACACACACACACACACACATACGCACACACACAGGCACACACACACATGCACACACACACACACACGTCACACACACATACACACAAGCACGCACACACACGTGTGTGTGTGTGTGTGTGTGTGTGTGTGTGTGTGCGCATGTGCCTGTCTGTGTGTGTGCGCGTGTGCCTGTGTGAGTGTGTGTGTGTGTGCACGTGTGCCTGTGTGCCTGTGTGTGTGTGCGATCCGTGTGTGTTTATGTGTGCCTGTGTGTGTCTGTTTGTGTGTGCGTGTGTGCGTGCGTGTGTGTTTCTGTGTGTGTGAGTGTGTGCGTGCGTGTGCATTTGTGTGCCTGTGTGTGTGTGTGTGTGTGTTTGTGTGTGCGTGTGTGTGTTTGCGCCTGTGTGTGCGTGCGCCTGTGTGTGTGTGTGTTTGCGTGTGTGTGTTCTTGTTTGTGTATCTGTGTGTGTGTGTGTGTGTGCATGCGTACACATGCACACACACACACACAGGCGCACACACACAGGCGCACACAAACGCACGCACACACACACACAGACGCACACACAAACACACACACAGGCACACGCACACACACAGGCGCACACACACACACACATACAAGCAAGCAAGCACGCATGCATGCACACAGACGCACACACAAACACACACACACACACACACATAAACACGCACATTACCATTTAATTTCTGTTGTTGTTGCATGTTGATGTCTTTGTGCCAATAAAGCATATTGAACTGAATTGAATTGATTTGAATTGAGAGAGGGATAGAGACAGAGAGAGAGAGAGTTTTGTTTTACTTTTGATGTTCCTTTATTGCACACATGTGAATCTTTCCACCATTACATACACACCCCCACAGAATCAGATCAGCATTCAAAAAGAAACGAAAAACTAATCCAGCACAAACAAATCCCTCAATCCAAACACATCCCAATGCACCACATTCTTTTAAATGTTCACACATCATAAATCATTTTATAATATTCAAACTGGGCCCTAAGGAGTGCAGAGACATACCCCTAAAAACCAACAGTGCATCTGTGGACCCACAACCCCAAAGTGTAATCCATATCGCCAGTTTCACCTGACCCTACAGGAAGTTCCTTAAAAGAGAGAAAATCACTCCTCACCACAAACACACATTTCCAAGCAGGGCTGGGTGTGACAACCCCCCACCCCAAAAAAAAACCATTGGAACTAATTTAAAAAAGGAAATGTACTTTATATTTATATCATATTTTTAAAATGTTTTATTAATTCATTTGTTTAGTCATTTTAAGCATATTGTTTATTTTCTTTAAAACATTTTGTCTCATTGGAGAGTTTTCCCCTCTTTGATTTCTCCCTCCCTCATCCCAGATCACACAGTTTTACAGAACAGCCATAATCAACCCCAAACCCAGGATAGAGGGGCTGAGTGAATGTGGTCTCTACTCTGTGTATGAGGGTCATTGTGTCAGAGACGCTGTAGAAAGACAGAGTTCCTTCCCCGTGATCCAGATACACTCCTATTCTGGAGGAGGGGGGGGGGGCAGGGAGATCAGTGTCCTCATTATTGTGCCTGAAAAAGA
>JAINUG010000985.1:27500-38010 GCA_029706075.1 Aldrovandia affinis | reverse complement strand
AAATAATTACAATAAAGTAATAGTAATTCTCTACGTTACCTGAGCAGAGAGTAAAATCTTACCTGCAGAAACATCGTTGATGCAACACAGCATCACTCCCAACAGCAGAACTTTCGCCATTCTGGCAAACTAATTGCGTTCACATTACACGGAGACTATCACCAAATGAACAAACAACCCGAACTGTCTTGTGGGTTATCTGAGCGCAGAATAAAGCGATTGGCGGAAGGATTCTCTTTTGGCCAATAGAAAATAAGAAGCGAACAAGCGCCATCAAATTCCAGGGAGAATCGAGCGAATAAGGTTAGTGTTCAAACTAAAACTGTGTCGAAAGTGTCGTAGGTTAATTTACTAAACTGACTGTGTACATACATCTACTGATGCCTCTGGACACATCATCAGTGATGTTCCTGGAATCATTGGGCGTTTCGGTCTTTCAACATTATACGCCCTCCTCCAGGTGACCCAGCCGGGGCTGATCAGACCCCAGCTTGTGTCCAGATGGCTAGCTAGCTACCATGACTCCATGGATCTCCTCTTTTGAGCCACAGCCATCTTGAGGCCCTTTCTGCCGCATCGGGTGGTACTGCGGATGGCTCTCTCTTCCTCTCTCCATCGATGCCCAAACTACTGAAGGCTCTGGCTAAAGAACGGGCTGCAAATCCTCTGCATCCAACCTCCACAGGGAAACACCTTGCTCTCCAACCAGCCTGCTGACAGTCGCTGACCAGTCCTGCGTACTTGGAGAGCTTCCTCTCAAAGGCTTCTTCCAAGCGATCTTCCCACGGGACTGTCAACTCCAGCAGCACTGCTTGCTTGGTGGACTCAGACACAAGGACAATGTCTGGTCGCAGGGTGGTGACTGCAATATGGCTGGGGAACTTCAGCTGATGTTCAAGGTCCACCAACAACTGCCAGTCTCTTGCAGACATCAGGATGCCTGCAGATGTTCTTCTGGCAGGAGTTGGCTTGTCCCCAGCTCTGACAAAGGCGATGGTTTTCTTGGAGGGTCGAACTGTTTTGCCCATGCCAGTCCTGCGCTGATAGCTTCAGCGATGGTCTTAAGGACTTGGTCATGCCTCCACCTGTACCGTCCATCTCCAAGTGCCCTTGTACAGCAACTGAGGATGTGTTCCAGGGTTCTCGCTGGAACACAGTGGGCATGCTGGTGTCTCTACTATGCCCCATGTGTGCAGATTTGACGGGCTTGGGAGCACATCATACACTGCCTGGATGAGGAATTTAATGCGTTGAGGCTCGGCTTTCCAAAGCTCAGCCCAGGTCACTTTCCTCTCAACCGCATTCTCCCATCTCGTCCAAGCTCCCTGTTGCTTCATTCCAACTGCCTTGCAGGTTCTCGTCTCCTCCACTGCTGCTCTCACCTCGTCCTGAACAAGACGCCGCCCTTCCTTCCCTGGTGTTCATTTGGGGAGTTGGAAAGGATCCCAACCCAGCTCGACCTCGTGTGACCACTCCCACCAGGCTCCTGTGACGCAGCCTTGCATCTGCCTCTTGAACCGCTTCCTCTGCCCTCCATTTCCTGCCAGTCCTCACTTGATCCCTGCTTTAGCCACCTTCGGATCGCTTGAGTCCCTGTACTGAACCACTTCTCTGGCTCTAGTTACCTTAAATTCCTCCTCCAAGGATTTGAAGGGCAGTTGCAGTTTGTTGCTCTTCCCATAGAGTGCGATGCTGCTCAGGCTCCTTGGTAGTCCAAGCCATCTCCGGAGGTGGTTGCTGACCTTCCTCTCTAAGGTCTCAACTGTTGAGATGGGGACCGAGTAGACGAGGAGGGCCACAGGATCCTGGGAAGAATGCCATGTTGGTAGACCCAGGCTTTAAATTTCCCAGGTAGGCCTGACTTGTCCACAGATTTCAGCCAGCCATCCAACTCAGTGCATGTCGACTGGATAGATGTTGTATCTCTCAGAGAGCAGTCAAAACCTTGCCCAAGCACTTGACTGGCTTCTCTGTGATATTGGGATGGCTGTGCCTGTGATGTTAAACCGAACTTGTCCTCCACCTTCCCTTTCCTCAGCACCATAGATCTGGATTTGGCGGGTTTGAAACGCATCCGGCCCACTCCACCAGCTTTTCAAGTCCCTTCAGAATCCACGGCAGCCTGGGACTGATTCTGTCGTGACTGTGAGGTCATCCATGAATGCCCTGATGGGTGGTTGCCGTTGTCCGAATTCGTGCGGGGCCCTCTGCACTCTGGCTCAGCAGATTTAGTGAGCATGTTCATGGCTAGTGAGAAAAGTGTCACCGAGATAGTACACCCTGTGATGATGCCGATCTCCACCTTGTGCCAACTGGATGTTATTGCTCCTGAAGAGACCCTCATCCTGAAATTGCTGTAATAATCAGCAATGAGGTCTTTACACCTGCTGGGTACATGATGTTTCGTCAAAGTGAGCTGAACGAGCTTGTGTGGAATGGAGCCGAATGCATTTTCCAGGTCAAGCCACAGCACTGATAGGTTGCCTTTGTTCTCTCTGGCCTCCCGAATGAGCTGTGTCACCACACCGGTATGCTCCAGACATCCTGACATTCCTGAAATGCCGCCTTTCTGGACAGATGTATCGATGTAGGTGTTCTTTGCCAGGTAGGTACACAGCCGTTTGGAAACAGCGCTGAAGAAAACCTTTGCCTCAACACACAGCAGGGAGATGATGCGAACTGGTCTAGCTGAGTGGAGTTTTCCTCCTTTGGGATCCATACCCCTTCAGCCACTCTCCACTGTTCAGGGATCTTCCCCCTTCGCCAGAAGACTCGCAGGATTTTCCACAGATGCAGCAGGAGTTTGGGACAGTTCTTATACACTTTGTATGAAGTGCCACTGGTCCTGGAGCAGAGCTTGCCCTTGCTTTGCGGACAACCTCCCTGACTTCCTTCAGCTGCAGCTCCGACATGTCAAACTGCACTTCTGGTTCAGGGGGGTCTATGAGGTTGTTACACTCTCCCAACTCCTGCTCTCTTGCGGGGTCGCTGTACGTCTGCTTCAGATGTTGGTCTATGTCTTCCTGCGAGGAGGCCAGTTTGCCGCTGCGCTTCTGCCCCAGCAAATCCTTAATGAACTTGAAGGGGTTAGCGATGAAAGCAGCACGTTTACGTGCCCTCTCGCGCGCCGCCGCCTCCGATGCCACTCTGCCCGGCGGAGAACTGTGATGTTTTCCGAAGGATGCACATTAGCTGGGCCAGGCCTGTGCGTTCCTCTTGTCCTGCCGCCTTGTACTGGGACTTCAGCGCTTTCATCTCCTGCCTGATGTTGTGGATCCTTACAGCTCTTTGATTCTTTGAGTAAGATGTTCCGGAGCTTTTCTTCTCCTCCTCGCCGAACCGTTCAGCTGCGATGCTGACAATGATTGTTGTCATAGCTTGTAGCCTCCTGTCGGCCTCTCCCTTGCCATTGCCTCCAGAATTTGGTCGACATCGTCGTCGAACTGCTTCCAGAGTGAGGTCATGCTGGCTGCAGGCCATTTGATCCGCCTCCTGTCAGACTTGATGCTCGAGGGGTTAGTTTGCAACACTTGGAGGTTCTGGGCACTATGGGGTGACTCCGGGCCTGGCACCTCCTGCGTCTCACCAGGTGTAACACCTGTGCGTTGTGTTGCTTCTGCTCCCAACGGGCACTTCATCCTCGCTCGGTGGATCTTTAAGCCATGGATGTTTTTGCAGACTTTACCGCATGTACACTGCTTGCTCATAGTCGTTTGTCCGTTGCCTGGGTCTGTTAACGTTGTGTCCGTCCGACTGGGGTGCTCATCCTCCCCCCCTCTCGGGCACCCCTGGGGGTATTTTTCCATTAAGTTCATCGTAGCTTGGTTGGGTTCCTCCTCACGGAGGATACAGATTGGGTTGCTGGCCCGTTCTGCCCCGGTTGCCGTCTCTCCGGGCTGTCACTGACTCTCCAGTAGTCACCACACTCTTCATGGTTGTCATCCAGTCTTTCCTGGCTGTCACTGATCACTCAGGGTATTCGCTGTGTACATACATCTACTGATGCCTCTGGACACATCATCAGTGATGTTACAGTCACTGAAAGTACAGTCGACTGAAATCCAGTTTGTTTGTGAGTGACAAGGAAGTAACATGTAATTGATTTAACAGCCCCAGAAATATGTTTATAAACTGTCGTAATATCATTTAAGTTTAGTGCAAAATAAGAACTACAGGGGGGTATCGTGGGGGGTTATAATTGTACTCAAACATGACTGTAACCCCATCAGAGAGTGACAAGTCTTGGGCGAGTTTGTGTATTTAATTATACTTACATTTTCAAATTTCCACATTGAAATGCTTCAATTTCCAAAGAGTTTCTGAATGAATAAAGAGCACTTTAACAACTAATAGATGTTACATATTTAACAAAGTATGAAAGTGCCGTACAGAATGTAAAGAGTTGAATTGCATTATGAGGCAAAAATAAAAATAAAGATAAAATATGGAGATGCAAATGTTGTTAAAGCAATTGCTGTTATGGTAATGGCCAATCTGAAGCCCAGTGTTTAAAATCAATGCAGTAATGACTGGTCTACGAAGGGGATGGTCGTTCTCTGAAAAAGACCTGCACTTGAAATGACTGCAGGTGTATCACAAATCCAAAGAAAACTACTGCTGTTTTTGGACATGCTGCAGTTTCTGAAATGACTGTGAGTGCATTTATTTCTAAATAAAACCCTGTTTCACTGCATTTCTCTGCTGTCTGTGTGCCAACCCGTATTACTGTTAACAAACCATGCTGATAGGATGATTGCAAAGACAAAACTAATGATTTACTCAAAATACAAAGGTGGAACACCACTGGCTGCTATGCTTTTGCTGTTGTACTAAGTTTAAAATCGATGCAGTGGGCCATCTCATTGTGATAATGTGAAACAGCAACGTTTCAACTTATCTGGTTGTATTCCTTTGAGCAGGGTACGAAATGACCAATGGCTCTGGGGGTCCCCAGATTTTCAATGATGTGCATGCACATGCACACGCATGTATGTACATTACATTACATTACATTACAGGCATTTGGCAGTACACGTGCGCACACGTTTGTTTCTCTCGTATAATAACGTTAGCAACCAATAACATTAGTGACTTGCATCATGAGTGTTAGCTGACCTAGCTATCTTGTAAACATTCTGCAAAAACTTTGCAAAATAAAATTCCCAAAATCACACCTGATTTGACCGTGATTACTGACAGATTATCACAGTTCTATGGCTGTGACCCATCTTTGTATAGGAATCTTTGCTTATAGTGAGATAGATAAAAGTAAACAGAAAGGCTTTTATGGGTCCAGGACTGAGTGAGTTTGGGAAAAACAACTTTTTTACGCTTTTATGTTTTTACAGTGATCACAAGCCACTCGCTGTGTTTTACCATCAGCTTTATATTTGTCTCTCATCTGACCCCATTCACCAGTATCATTTTTCTTTTTTTCCTCCCTCTAACACTCTCTGAAACAGGTGCATTGAGGTCCTCTAATATAGCTTCTTCATTGACTGTTCTCATCTTTGTAATGTAAAGCCTTGCCAATGCGCCCCCTGATGGTATTGGGACTGAATGCATTTTGCAATACCACTGAGCGAGGACTGAATGAGTTGTGGAAAAATTTCTAAGATTCACTTGGCTGGCGATAGACAACTAAGTACAATTTGGAGGAATGGAATAGTTTACGTGGCAGTCCTCACTATAATCAACAGTGCTATGTGCTTAGTTTGATTTTGACCAAAAGTGGAGTCCTGGAAAAACGCTCTTCATACACATACATGTGCCCCAGTTTTGAGCAGCCTGTCCCAGTTTCCCAACAAAATTGCTGAAGAATGTAAAAATGTCCCGACTTTCACCACAGACCAGAGACGCAGCTAACGTTACAAACCACCTCAAGTTAGTGTTAACTGCTCAAAACCCGACTCCCACTCACAAAAAATACTCACTGATATTCATATCCTACTTTTATATTTAGTGCTTTTAACTCACAATACTGTACATATTTCAAATGTATTTGTTAATTGATTGCATTTTGTATGAATGTTTTTTAAATATGTACAGTGTTTTTAATATTTATATTGATTTCTGTTCACACCTTGTAAGAATTCATACTTGTCCCTGTTGTAGTAACTGTTGAAGTTAACCTGTTTTAATGTACAGGCTATTCTGCCCTCTAGCAGTAAAAAGTTAAATAAATATCCTAAGCCTAAACAAGTGTCCCTCTGCTTCGTTTAATTACACTGTTTTTGAATCGCCAGTGAATTATGCAGGTATTGAGTTGTAAGTTAACAACCTAAACGAATAAATACACTGTGTGGATTACAACGAGGGTTATCATCGATTCAAAAACTCATTCCTGAACCATCACATCAGAATTCAATTGATCCAAAATAATAACTGTATTCGTTTCTATACAGCTCACAGGGGGTGACACACCCGCCCGTTTAAAGGATGCCTCATTTACTCAAGTGCTGCCTTTTATTTAGGCGGTTAACTGTAGTGCGTATTAACGAACTGAGCGGAAGTGGAACGAATCACTCTTTTGACGTGAGACAAAGATCTTTGAGCCGAACTCATGCTTTAAATACTAAGTACGTTCTATCAACTACAAAAACGATGATTATATTATTATTTTTATCTTTCGTTCTTTATAATCATCGCCACGTGAATAATATAGCTACTCTTTTGTAAAATTCAAACTTCCGTTTAAAACGTAACCCATATTCCAGGAAATCATATTCCGATAAATTACTTGCATTTTCTCTACAAAACACATTTAAAATCATCTTATCCACTGAATCTTACTATCTGCAGAGAGTAAAATGATAGCGAAGGATGCTTAACAACAGAAAATAAGAAGCAACACGCATAAAATTCCCAACTGCACAAGTATTTCCATTCTTCCAGAAAATCCTTTATGTTAACGCATTTTGGGGTAAACAAACTATCTGTGTTTATACCACGAACTGTCTCGCCATTCTGGTATCTGAGCAGAGAGTAAAATGATTGGCTGAAATAAAGATTCTCTTTTTTGACCAACAGAAAATAAGAAGCGAACAAGCGTCATCAAATTCCAGGGAGAATCGAGCGAAGAAGGTTAGTGTTCGAACCTGAAAGTGCAGTCCGCTGAAATCCAGTTTGTTTGTGAATGACAAGGAAGTAACATGTCATTGATTTAACAGCCCCAGAAATATTTTTATAAACTGTCGTAATATCATTTAAGTTTAGCGCAAAATAATAACTACAGGGGGTATCGTGGGGGTTTATAATTGTACTAAAACATGACTGTAACCCCATCAAAGTGACAAGTCTTGGGCGAGTTTGTGTATTTAATTATACTTACATTTTCAAATTTCCACATTGAAATGCTTCAATTTCAAAGAGTTTCTGAATGAATAAAGAACACTTTAACAACTAATAGATGTTACATATTTAACAAAGTATGAAAGTGCAGTACAGAATGTAAAGAGTTGAATTGCATTATGAGGCAAAAAGAAAAAAGAAAGATAAAATATGGAGATGCAAATATTGTTAAAGCAATTGCTGTTATGGTAATGGCCAATCTGAAGCCCAGTGTTTAAAATCAATGCAGTAATGACTGGTCTACAAAGGGGATGGTCGTTCTCTGAAAAAGACCTGCACTTGAAATGACTGCAGGTGTATCACAAATCCAAAGAAAACTACTGCTGTTTTTGGACATGCTGTAGTTTCTGAAATGACTGTGAGTGCATTTATTTCTAAATAAAACCCTGTTTCACTGCATTTCTCTGCTGTCTGTGTGCCAACCCGTATTACTGTTAACAAACCATGCTGATAGGATGATTGCAAAGACAAAACTAATGATTTACTCAAAATACAAAGGTGGAACACCACTGGCTGCTATGCTTTTGCTGTTGTACTAAGTTTAAAATCCATGCAGTGGGCCTTCTCATTGTGATAACGTGAAACAGCAACGTTTCAACTTATCTGGTTGTATTCCTTTGAGCAGGGTACGAAATGACCAATGGCTCTGGGGGGTCCCCCAGATTTTCAATGATGTGCATGCACATGCACACGCATGTATGTACATTACATTACATTACATTACAGGCATTTGGCAGTACACGTGCGCACACGTTTGTTTCTCTCGTATAATAACGTTAGCAACCAATAACATTAGTGACTTGCATCATGAGTGTTAGCTGACCTAGCTATCTTGTAAACATTCTGCAAAAACTTTGCAAAATAAAATTCCCAAAATCACACCTGATTTGACCGTGATTACTGACAGATTATCACAGTTCTATGGCTGTGACCCATCTTTGTATAGGAATCTTTGCTTATAGTGAGATAGATAAAAGTAAACAGAAAGGTTTTTATGGGGGGGGGGGGGGTCCAGGAGTGAGTTTGGGAAAAACTACTTTTTTACGCTTTTATGTTTTTACAGTGATCACAAGCCACTTGCTGTGTTTTACCATCAGCTTTATATTTGTCTCTCATCTGACCCCATTCACCAGTATCATTTTTCTTTCTCTTCCTCCCTCTAACACTCTCTGAAACAGGTGCATTGAGGTCCTCTAATATAGCTTCTTCATTGACTGTTCTCATCTTTGTAATGTAAAGCCTTGCCAATGCGCCCCTGATGGTATTGGGACTGAATGCATTTTGCAATACCACTGAGCGAGGACTGAATGAGTTGTGGAAAAATTCTAAGATTCACTTGGCTGGCGATAGACGACTAAGTACAATTTGAAGGAATGGAATAGTTTACGTGGTAGTCCTCACTATAATCAACAGTGCTATGTGCTTAGTTTGATTTTGACCAAAAGTGGAGTCCTGGAAAACGCTCTTCATACACATACATGTGCCCCAGTTTCGAGCAGCCTGTCCCAGTTTCCCAACAAAATTGCTGAAGAATGTAAAAATGTCCCAGCTTTCAGCACAGATCAGAGACGCAGCTAACGTTACAAACCACCTCAAGTTAGTGTTAACTGCTCAAAACCCGACTCCCACTCACAAAAATACTCACTGATATTCATATCCTACTTTTATATTTAGTGCTTTTAACTCACAATACGATACATATTTCAAATGTATTTGTTAATTGATTGCATTTTGTATGCATGTTTTTTTTATATGTACAGTGTTTTTAATATTTATATTGATTTCTGTTCACACCTTGTAAGTATTCATACTTGTCCCTGTTGTAGTAACTGTTCAAAGTTAACCTGTTTTAATGTACAGGCTATTCTGCCCTCTAGCAGTAAAAAGTTAAATAAATATCCTAAGCCTAAACAAGTGTCCCTCTGCTTCGTTTAATTACACTGTTTTTGAATCGCCAGTGAATTATGCAGGTATTGAGTTGTAAGTTAACAACCTAAACGAATAAATACACTGTGTGGATTACAACGAGGGTTATCATCGATTCAAAAACTCATTCCTGAACCATCACATCAGAATTCAATTGATCCAAAATAATAACTGTATTCGTTTCTATACAGCTCACGGGGGTGACACACCCGCCCGTTTAAAGGATGCCTCGTTTACTGAAGTGCTGCCTTTATTTAGGCAGTTAACTGTAGTGCGTAGGCTATTAACGAACTGAGCGGAAGTGGAACGAATCACTCTTTTGACGTGAGACAAAGATCTTTGAGCCGAACTCATGCTTTAAATACTAAGTACGTTCTATCAACTACAAAAACGATGATTATATTATTATTTTTATCTTTCGTTCTTTATAATCATCGCCACGTGAATAATATAGCTACTCTTTTGTAAAATTCAAACTTCCGTTTAAAACGTAACCCATATTCCAGGAAATCATATTCCGATAAATTACTCTTTTCTCTACAAAACACATTTAAAATCATCTTATCCACTGAATCTTACTTGCAGAGGTAGCGTGGATGCTACACAGCATAAATCCCAACTGCACAAGTATTTCCATTCTTCCAGAAAATCCTTTATGTTAACGCATTTTGGGGTAAACAAACTATCTGTGTTTATACCACGAACTGTCTCCTACGTTATCTGAGCAGAGAGTAAAATGATTGGCTGAAGGATTCTCTTTTGACCAACAGAAAATAAGAAGCGAACAAGCGTCATCAAATTCCAGGGAGAATCGAGCGAAGAAGGTTAGTGTTCGAACCTGAAAGTGCAGTCCGCTGAAATCCAGTTTGTTTGTGAATGACAAGGAAGTAACATGTAATTGATTTAACAGCCCCAGAAATATTTTTATAAACTGTCGTAATATCATTTAAGTTTAGCGCAAAATAATAACTACAGGGGGGTATCGTGGGGGTTTATAATTGTACTAAAAATGACTGTAACCCCATCAAAGTGACAAGTCTTGGGCGAGTTTGTGTATTTAATTATACTTACATTTTCACATTTCCACATTGAAATGCTTCAATTTCCAAAGAGTTTCTGAATGAATAAAGAGCACTTTAACAACTAATAGATGTTACATATTTAACAAAGTATGAAAGTGCAGTACAGAATGTAAAGAGTTGAATTGCATTATGAAGCAAAAAATAAAAAATAA
>JAINUG010000985.1:0-25000 GCA_029706075.1 Aldrovandia affinis | reverse complement strand
TGAAGTGGGGGTGTCATTAGGGTGTCACAGAGGCGCAGTGGTTAAGGGGCTGAAGTGGGGGTGTCATTAGGGTGTCTCAGAGGCGCAGTGGTTAAGGGGCTGAAGTGGGGTGTCATTAGGGTGTCACAGAGGCGCAGTGGTTAAGGGGCTGAAGTGGGGGTGTCATTAGGGTGTCACAGAGGTGCAGTGGTTAAGGGGCTCACACACACACTGATAGGAGCATGCCACATACGATGCAGGAAGTGCCTTCACAGTAACAACGCAATAAAAATGTTGCTTCAGGAAAGTACCTAATCTAAATAAGCACACAGAATAGAGAGGGAGGGATGGGGGAGGAGCCACACACACACACACACACATAATCAACAGTGCTATGTGCTTAGTTAGATTTTGACCAAAAGTGGACTGAGTGAGTCCTGGAAAAACGCTCTTCACACACATATATGTGCCCCAGTTTTGAGCAGCCTGTCCCAGTTTCCCAACAATATTGCTGAAGAATGTAAAAATGTCCCGACTTTCACAACACGTCAAAGAAGCAGCTAACGTTACAAACCACCTCAAGTTAGTGTTAACTGCTCAAGCTCAACTCCCACTCACATAAAGTACTCACTGATATTCATATAGTACTTTTAAGGAGAGAATTCCAGCAAGGAAGTAGAGTAAGGGGCTGCAGTGGCAGAAATAAAAGAAGGGTGTAGTGTGAGGAAGGTAAGGCAGAGATATGGAGTCCCCCACACTACCCTACAAGATCATAAAAATCCACACATGCCCTCAAGCCCTCCCCAACTCCAAACTCACCCAGGAGGAAGAGAAAACCCTGGTCGGGTACATCCTCTGGACGAGACCCTGGCACATTTGGAGAGTCGGTCTGTCTGATAATTGGTGGTCGAGGTTCAGGGCAAGGCACAATCACAACTGGTCAAGCTGGTCCCAGCAGCTGACGCCAACGCACCATCTTTAGCTTTGGCCCTGCGGACCACCTCCTCAGCCACATCTGCCCTGTCAACCTCCTCCTCCCAACAAGCCTCTCAAGCTTGTCCCACCTGCAACCAGGTCCCCTCCATCAACCACCTGGTGCTGAGTGGGATCATTCCTGAGGGCCCAGCCCGTATCCTACAGCCTCCACAGTTTGGAGAGAGTCAGGGCCCCATAGAGGAGCCAGGGCCCCATAGAGGAGCCAGGGCCCCATAGAGGAGTCAGGGCCCCCATAGAGGAGACTTGCTCTCTCTACTCACGTCACAACACTGCGCTCCTCCAGTCGAGGGAGGACGAAGAGAGGCAAAAAGAGGAGCCCATGAGGAAGAGGAAGGAGGAGCAGGATAAGAGGAAGAGCGAGAGAGAGAGAAAGGAGAGAAAGGAAAGGAAAGAAAAGAAAAGAAAAGAAAAGACAAAAAGAAAGGCAGGCGGCTCCAGCTAGCCACAACAGCAGGCTGACGAGCCTGACGGTGACCCCAACAGTCACTGTGCAGTCTGCAGGAGGGTCACTCCACCAGGGGTCTGAGTGGGGGAGGACTACTGCTGGGTTCAGTGTGAGCTGTGGCCCCTCTGGTTCCACTGTCAATGTACTGCAGATGTGCAAATTCCAGAGGGGGCCTGACTCAAATGCCAGTGACACACACACACAATATTGTAAATATTTACATTGAACATATTTGTTGATTTTATGTTGGGTTTTTTTTTTACATTTAGTGTTTTTAACTCAATTTCAAATGGAGGTGTTAATTGATTGCATTTTAAATGAATGTTTTTAAAATATTTATAGTGTTTTTAATATTTATATTGATTTCTGTTCATATCTTGTATTTACATTTTACATTGTATGTATTCACAGTTGTTCCTGTTGTAGTTAACCTGTTTTATACGCTATTCGGCCCTCTTGCAGTTCAAAGTTAAATAAATTGCCTAAACCGAAACGTGTCCATTCAGTGTTAATTTAATTACACTGTTTTTGAATCGCCAGTGAATTATGCATGTACTGAGTTGTAAATTAACGACCTAAACGAATAAACACACTGTGTAGATTACACCGACGGTTATTATCGATTCAAAAACAAATTCCTTAACTATCACATCAGAATTAATTGAATCCACAATAATAACTTTATTAGTTTCTATAAATAAGTAAATAGCCCGAGAATATTGTATGTAACTAAATCCATGCGTTTGTACAGCAGGGGGCGCTGTACGGAACACCGTGAGTTACTGAGGAGCTCACGGTGTCCCGTACACTCAGGTCCGATGGCCAGGATTTTTCTTAAACATTTTCCCAAGTACTATAGATCAAATGATCCAATTCATATCAATCAAAGTCTGATATGTAGCGCATTAATTTCCCCTGTCGATTGAGGGCGCGCTTTCCTGTGGCTAGGCTGCTAGCCTTATGCTAGCTCGTTTTCAACGCTCCAAATGGATGCAATACTGTACAGAATAGCGCGACTTTACATTAATGCCGAAACGAACACCAGTTAGATGCAACAATGACACAATAATATAACAACAATAATTATACATTCTAGAGGATAATAATGGCTGATTGGCATTGCTCGTTTTTCAAAGGCGAACGTAATTCGTTAAAGTACTTGATCAATCTGTGAAAGTAATTATCTAAAGGTCCTGTTTTTATTATTATTATTAAAACAAAACACAGTTTGAAGGGCATTTGATTGTCAGGATTATAACTGACCCCTAGGTGACCCGATAAATCGCAGTCTGTTTCACAAAACATTTGTGCGTTTACGGACTTACTTTATGGGGCTAAACTAAAACTTGGGCTTCTCTTGATCTGTTCCTGCGCACCACACCCACTAACGACGCGCGCGATTTCATAATATGAGAATAACCGCAATTTATACCAACATATAGCTAATGTACTCTGTCACGCGGCAACCTTACAACTGACAAGCAGGCAACGCGTAATATCAACGAGAACAACGAACCCCGTCGGTGTCAAGACAAGTCTAGTGTGGGCTACTTCACTGATGTTTTATCGATCAAATGCATCACAGAGCAAGAAAGAATACATGTAATTGTTGCCTCAGTAATATACTTGTCTGCCTAGTCGCGTTCCACCTCACTCTTTATTCAAAACGGACCCAATAACTAGAACGAATTCCAACAAAACCACCATTACAGGAAGTCACTACTTTATCAACAAAACACAATGAAAACCATCCCATCCACGGAATCTTACCTGCAGAAACATCGCTGATGCAACACAGCATCACTCCCAACAGCAGAACTTTTCCCATTCTGCCAGAAAATGTTTTTATGTTAACCCACTTGTTGTGAACTAACTATTTGCGTTCACGTTACACGGAGACTATCATCAAATGAATAAATGATTCCCGAACCGCCTCGTGGGTTATCTGAGCGCAGAATAAAGCGATTGGCTGAAGGATTCTCTTTTGGCCAATAGAAAATAAGAAGCGAACAAGCGTCATCAAATTCCAGGGAGAATCGAGCGAAGAAGGTTACAGTGTACGAGACTGACAGTGCAGTCCACTGAAATCCAGTTTGTGAGTGACAATGAAGTAATGTGTAATTGAGGTGTAAAATGTGTAAACAGCCCCAGAAAGATTTCTATAAACTGTCGTTCACAGCAGAGAATAATTGTGAGAATGTTAAGAAAATATTTACAATAGCAAAGATAATAGTAGCAATAATATAATTTCAGTTTAGTGTAAGATAAGAACTACAGCGTTTAAAATCAATGCAATAATGATTGGTCTACTAAGGGGATGGTCGTTCTCTGAAAAAGACCTGCACTTGAAATGACTGCAGTTGAATCACCTGGTGCTGAGTGGGATCATTCCTGAGGGCCCTGCCCATATCCTACAGCCTCCACAGTTTGGCCAGAGCCAGGGCCCCATAGAGGAGCCAGGGCCCCCATAGAGGAGCCAGGGCCCCATAGAGGAGCCAGGGCCCCATAGAGGAGCCAGGGCCCCATAGAGGAGTCAGGGGCCCCATAGAGGAGCCAGGGCCCCATAGAGGAGTCAGGGCCCCATAGAGGAGCCAGGGCTCCTGAAGAGGAGCCAGGGCCCCCCAGGGCCCCAAGAGGAGCCAGGGCCCCATAGAGGAGCCAGGGCCCCCATAGAGGAGCCAGGGCCCCATAGAGGAGCCAGGGCCCCATAGATAGAGGAGCCAGGACCCCATAGAGGAGTCAGGGCCCCCATAGAGGAGCCAGGGCCCCATAGAGGAGAGGAGCAGGGCCCCATAGAGGAGCCAGGGCCCCATAGAGGGGCCCCATAGAGGAGCCAGCAGGGCCCCATAGAGGAGCCAGGGCCCCATAGAGGAGCCAGGGCCCCATAGAGGAGCCAGGGCCCCATAGAGGAGCCAGGGCCCCATAGAGGAGCCAGGGCCCCATAGAGGGCCCCATAGAGGAGACTTGCTCTCTCCACTCACGTCGTCACAACACTGCGCTCCTCCAGCCGAGGGAGGACGAAGAGAGGCAGAAAGAGGAGCCCATGAGGAAGAGGAAGGAGGAGCAGGATAAGAGGAAGACAAAGAGAGAGAGAAAGGAGGCCAAAGAAAGGACAAAAAGAAAGGCAGGCGGCTCCAGCTAGCCACAACAGCAGGCTGACGAGCCTGACGGTGACCCCAACAGTCACTGTGCAGTCTGCAGGAGGGTCACTCCACCAGGGGTCTGAGTGGGGGAGGACTACTGCTGGGTTCAGTGTGAGCTGTGGCCCCTCTGGTTCCACTGTCAATGTACTGCAGATGTGCCAATTTCAGAGGGGGCCTGACTCAAATGCCGGTGACACACACACACAATACTGTAAATATTTACGTTGAACATATTTGTTGATTTTTTGGAGGGGAGGGTTTTACATTTAGTGTTTTTAACTCACAGTACTGTACATATTTCAAATTTATTTGTTAATTGATTGCATTTTGAATGTATGTTTTTAAATATTTATAGTGTTTTTAATATTTATATTGATTTCTGTTCATACCTTGTATGTATTCACAGTTGTTCCTGTTGTAGTTAACCTGTCTCAATATATATACGCAATTCTGCCCTCTGACAGTTCAAAGTTAAATAAATAGCCTAAACCGAAACATGTGTCCATTCAGTGTTAATTTCATTACAGTTTTTGAATCGCCACTGAATTATGCATGTACTGAGTTGTAAATTAGCAACCTAAACGAATAAATACACTGTGTAGACTACACCGACGGTTATTATCGATTCAAAAACGAATTCCTTAACTATCACATCAGAATTAAATGAATCCACAATAATAACTTTATTAGTTTCTATAAATAAGTAAATAGCCCGAGAATATTGTATGTAACTAAATCCATGCGTTTGTACAGCAGGGGGCGCTGTACGGAACACCGTGAGTTACTGAAGAGCTCACGGTGTCCCGTACACTCAGGTCCGATGGCCAGGATTTTTCTTAAACATTTTCTCAAGTACTATAGATCAAATGATCAAATTCATATCAATGACACAATAATATAACAACAATAAATATACATCCTAGAGGATAATAATGGCTGAATGGTATTCATAGTTTTTCAAAGGCGAACGTAATCCGTTAAAGTTGTACTTGATCAATCTGTGAAAGTAATTCTCTAAAGGTCCTGTTTTTTTCCATTATTAAAACAAAACACAGTTTGAAGGGCATTTGATTGTCAGGATTGTAACTGACCCATAGGTGACCCGATAAATAGCAGTCTGTTTCACAAAACATTTGTGCGTTTACGGACTTACTTTATGGGGCTAAACTAAAACTTGGGCTTCTCTTGATCTGTTCCTGCGCACCACACCCACTAACAACGTGCGCGATTTCATAATATGAGAATAACCGCAATTTATACCAACTAAAATGTACTCTGTCAGCCGGCAACCTTACAACTGACAAGCAGGCAACGCGTAATATCAACGAGAACAACGAACCCCGTCTAGTGTGGGCTACTTCACTGATGTTTTATCGATCAAATGCATCACAGAGCAAGAACGAATAAATGTCATTGTTGCCTCAGTAATATACTTGTCTGCCTAGTCGCGTTCCACCTCACTCTTTATTCAAAACGGACCCAATAACTAGAACGAATTCCAACAAAACCACCATTACAGTAAGTAACTACTTTATCAACAAAACACAATGAAAACCATCCCATCCACTGAATCTTACCTGCAGAAACATCGTTGATGCAACACAGCATCACTCCCAACAGCACAACTTTGTCCATTCTGCCAGAAAATGTTTTTATGTTAACCCATTTGTTGTGAACTAACTAGCCTATATGCGTTCACATTACACGGAGACGATCACCAAATGAATAAATAACCCGAACCGCCTCGTGGGTTATCTGAGCGCAGAATAAAGCGATTGGCTGAAGGATTCTCCTTTGGCCAATAGAAAATAAGAAGCGAACAAGCGTCATCAAATTCCAGGGAGAATCGAGCGAAGAAGGTTAGTGATCGACACTGACAGTGCAGTCCACTGAAATCCAGTTTGTGAGTGACAATGAAGTAATGTGTAATTGAGGTGTAAAATGTGTAAACAGCCCCAGAAAGTTTTATATAAACTGTCGTTCACAGCAGAGAATAATTGTGATAATGTTAAGAAAATATTTACAATAGCAAAGATAATAGTAGCAATAATATAATTTCAGTTTAGTGTAAGATGAGAACTACAGCGTTTAAAATCAGTACAATAATGATTGGTCTACTAAGGGGATGGTCGTTCTCTGAAAAAGACCTGCACTTGAAATGACTGCAGTTCAATCACAAATCCAAAGAAAACTACTGCTATTTTTGGACATGCTGCAGTTTCTGAAATGATGCTGTTGGCACTTGTTAAGAGATTTTATGCACATGAAGAAAGGTCTGGAGTCCGACTAGAGGAGATACTAGCCTGGATCAGCCTGACAGCATCAGAACCATATAGGACCAACCTCATTCTGAGGACAGGGACCGAGGGTCAAATGTCAAAGAGGACCCGCCTGAACTCCTCTGAAGGTGAAATGTTCTTTCGCAATGCCTCTTCCTCTCTGACAGACAGCATCAGCTAGGTCTGATCTTAGGCTGTGTTTGTGTACTCTCAGAATTATTGTAAATATGAGTTTCAGACCCCTCAGTGCGTCCAAGAGGTTTGAGTGAGCCTCTAAGTCATAATTACCTGTGGGAAAATTGTCATACAATCAGTACCCCAAGTTACCGACTTGGGGAGCTTCAACCTTTGATTCGTGCCCCTTTGGGAAAAAAAGACACAGCTTGACACCGGAGCTCTTCTGTGATGTCACATGACCGTGACTGGATGAGTGGAGGTGTGATGTTCCGTGGATGGGGATGCTGATGCTGAGGGAGTTTCACTTCAGAGCGTGATCCTAAGAGTCAGTCAGCATTAATGCGCTTGGGTCTCTATAACACACACACACACACACACACACACACACACACACACACACACAGCACACAAGTACACTGAGCAGCAGCTGTACTCACTGTGTGCATGAAGGTCAAGCGTCTGAAAACCACACTGCGTCCCAAACAGAGTCACTGGCAAGAGAAAGTGCAACAGCAGAGCTGTCCTCACTGATGCATGAAGTTCCAAACAGTGCTGGTGGAAAAGAAGGATCAAAAGCCTTCCCTGCCTAAAAACCAGCACAAACGTGTATTAGAGAGGGAGCTGAGTCTGTGTGTCTCAGTAACAGGGTTCATCAGTAACTCTTGTACCTCTGGGTGTTAAATAAAGAGTTAATTTTCCCCCCAAAAAGCCCAGTGTCAGCTTTGTATACAGCGCTCTCTGTGACAAGCAACAGCTAATTTATCATTTACAGATAACCCACACCTAGGAGAAACTGAGGGAAAACTGAGGGGGTGTCAAAACGGGGCTGAAGTGGGGGTGTCATTAGGGTGTCACAGAGGCGCAGTGGTTTAAGGGGCTGAAGTGGGGGTGTCATTAGGGTGTCACAGAGGCACAGTGGTTAGTGTGTCATTAGAGTGTCACAGAGGTGCAGTGGTTAAGGGGGGGGTGAAGTCACAGGGGTTAAGTGTCATTAGGGTGTCACAGAGGTGCAGTGGTTAAGGGGCTGAAGTGGGGGTGTCATTAGGGTGTCACAGAGGCGCAGTGGTTAAGGGGCTGAAGTGGGGGTGTCATTAGGGTGTCACAGAGGTGCAGTGGTTAAGGGGCTCACACGTCACACTGGTTAAGGAGCATGCCACATACGATGCTTCAGGAAGTGCCTTCAAATAAGCACAGTAACAACGCAATAAAAATGTTGCTTCAGGAAAGAACAGTGTTGCAGATTGATGTCGATCGGTGGATTCTGTGTCAATTCTTGAGCGAGCGATTCTGAGAGAATTACTGAAATACCATCAAATTGGCAGGTATTTTCTATTCACTCATTATTCTGAAAGTATAAAAATATGATTTTCTTTGCACTGCATAACTTTATTGCAGTATAGTGCAAGTCCACTTTAAAACCTGTAGAATCACACACAATATTGCTCACTCACACATATGAGTAACTACAGGACCTCAGTCTAATGTAGACCTGCACTCACAGTCCCAATAACCACACAGCGAGGTGGAATTTCTCTCAACTCCCAGAGTGTGCTGTATTTGGTTATCGGTGAATGGGGCGGAGTCAGTCAGGGTGATGAGGCAGTCAGCACTGGAAAGTCCCAGAGAGAAATCAAGAGAGCAGAGAGAAACTTACAGACACAAGTGAGAGATGTGTGGTGTCACATCGCCCTCTACTGGCTTTATGACGCTCTGCACCCAGAAAGCACTTGAGATTCTGACAGAGGGCAATGTTGGCATTCACTACAGTGAGAGAGACCAGTGGCCCAGGTTCTTCTCAAAACTCAAACTGTAGTGTGTGTGTGTGTGTGTGTGTGTGTGTGTGTGTGTGAGGGAGGGGGGGGGTGTGGAAACCATAGATATACAGGATTTGGATCAATGTCGCCTTCTTTCACAAGATTCAGGTAAAAAATGTGAGAAAGTGCAGGTGTGGTGTGAGACTCAATCTCAGAGTGTGAGTGGGCGGCCCTGCAGTCTGTATAAGACAATAACATTACTTAATGTTTACAATAGAATAACAGACTCAGTGCATTTCAACTACAGAATTTGAGTAACTCAGATTTCAGCACCCAGTTACCTTCTCTGAACATGCAGCTGGTTTGCCTGTGGTTGCCAGCAATGAACAAGTGCCCCCTGTCCAGTCTGAAACAGATTAAGCTCTATAGGGGCTGTCCAGGATTAGGGTGAAGGACCCTAAATCTGCCAGAGAACCTGCCATTCAAAGCTCAAGCCCTACATTAATGAACCCCTAAAAACATTCAGGAAAAGGCAGGCGTTTGTAGATATGAATAATTAGACACCATCACTGGTTTCATTTTTATTCTACCCCCAGTGAAAATGAATAGAATAGTGGAACTTGCTAAGCATTAATGATCACTGTGCTCAGCTGTAATCAAATCTTAAATCATAACTGGAGGTCTTAAACAGGGACAGTGTGGGATCTCATATCTCTGACTTTGAATTTCTTGTCTTTTACATTATTTTCTGCTTTCAAATCAACTGCAGTCCAGGTACAGGCTTGCCTCCAGGGAATAGGAGTGGGCTTTAGCTGATTGATGTTCATCAATTTTAATGCCATTAAATATAATGTAATGACCCACTTAAACGCATTACACTGTGATAGTTATTGTGACAGTTTAACTGGCACAAGTGGCATAGCTCTGGTGCACATCACAAACTTCACTGGCTGAACCACAATCCCTTCAACCAATCAAATCAATCTATTGTTGTGTAGTGCCATTTACACACAGGTTGTCCCTCAGTGCTGTGGGTCATGTGACGCAGGTGTAGACAATAATTACACATCTAGCTCTCAGCACTGTTTCCTAAGTATGAAATACACAGGCAGTTCCCAATTTATGTTTTTTATTTCTGAAAATCATTATCCGTCATACATATATATGTACACTTGAAACATAGCAGAAGAAAAGGCACATGACATATAAATGACATACGCTGCTATTTACATTACTATACTAAGGACAGAACTAAATCCTGTGACTTTGGTTATCTTCCTATTCTTACATTTGTATGATAAAATCAAGCAAACGCTGCCTTGTTATTTTTTTTTGGTAGATGCACAACGTACTTTTATACAAAACAACAAAAGAAGCGACATGTCCCAACTGAAATTAATCCATAAACACCACACCCAGCAGGCAGAACATGAGCATTTAGAGCAGAGAATAATCAACATATTTACACTCCTGTGCAGGGCCGTGCACAGACATTTTGGGGGCAGGGGCTCAAGCAAAAAAAAAGGGCACTCACCCCACCGAAACGCACGATTCCCACCCCGATGTTGTAATGAGAAATGATAAGATTCTAGATCAGCAGTCCTACTCTGACATGCTTGATACACAAGCCCCCTAAAAAAACGTTCTTCTAACTTTCTTCTTTTCTGTTCTGTATCATGTTGTTACACTGCATATATTTTATAAATGAGACATATGGTACAACTACTGAACTACACTTTGATTTTAGTAACATGTTTTTGAGCATCACACTGAGAGGAAAAGAAACCAGTATTATATTATATTCAAAAACGCACGCACGCACGCACGCACACTACTTAAACACACTCTTATATACGTATTTGTTACATCTATACATATGGCTGAAAAAGTGATCCAGGGTCAGGGAGGTGAGAAGTATTTTGCCTTTCATTGGAGACAGGTGTATTTGCCTCTTCTAGCAGTGTTTGTGCTGCTTATTTCCCAATCAAAATGGATTGATTCATTGATTGATTGATTGAAACAGGGAACACACTGCTACATGCCCAAACAATAATACACTTTTAAACATCACGTTTTTAGAAAACTGGCTATAAAGAAAAAGGGATGACTACACTAAACTAGCAAAACTATGCAAAACGTAACTACCTGCTTCAGAAATTAATTGCATATTTGTAAGTTGTCCTGCATGACAGAGATAACGTCGTTTGAATGATAATTAGACTAGCTTACTTGCTCGCGAGTACCGAGTCCTACTGACCTACTTCATAGTTTTTTTAACGTATATATATAACATAAAAAGTAAGTAAGTGTTGTTTAATCGTGGTTTCATAATTAGAACAGTGCCTACCTGAGTGATATCATTCACCGTAACCGAACTGGGGCTGGGGATGCGGTGCTTTTCATGACAAGTTGTATTCGGAATGTCGGAAGATGCGACGTTGATTGATTGATTGATTGAAGGAAGGAGGGGTGGGGGGTGGGGGTTGGAGAGCGGAGTACTTTTAAATTGATAAAGTGTCTTTCTTCATGGATACTACTATACATTTCCCTCTTTATATTTGATAGAATTTCAATAACAAATAAAGAAAAATTAAATACAATTAACACCAGCCAAAAAAAGGGCACTTTTTTGACTCTGAGGGCAAAAGGGCAGGGGCTGAAGCCCCCATGGGCCCTATCTGTGCACGTGCCTGCTCCTGTGTGTGGAGCTGGAGAAGAGCTGTTAGCTCAGGTAACTGTCCACACTCAGTGTCTCCTTAAATCACACGTCCTCAGTGATGCGATGGAGCATGGAGGATGATGGGAATTGAAATGTGCAACTGCTCCCGATTCGCTGGTTTTGAGCAGCTGGTTACAGAAGAAATCACTAGTTGGTACAGACATTAATACAACACTGCCTCTCCCAGCACTGTCAGTATCAGCCCCATTACAACAGAATGAGGTCCAGCAGATCCTGAGGTCTTACTCTGACATTTTTGCTGTTTTTAAAAATCTATATTTTGAAAAAGAAAGATGTCAAATGAGGCCTCTGCCTGTCAAAACCAGTATTTTCGAGAGTTCTGCTTCATTCTCATATCTTTCATTTGCAAGAGGTGGGGAAATGAGTGCAAGTTCACTTTAAACCCTGTAGAATCAACACATAATATTGCTTACTCACACATATGAGTAACTGCAGGACCTCAGTCTAATGTAGACCTATGTAGACCTGCACTCAATCCCCATAACCGAAGTTTTGGCTCGGCCACGCGCTTAATGAACTGAAGGCGGCCCACCTGCTCAAAAAATAATTACATGCTTCGCTGTCAACGAATTGTATTTGCGAGCATTTGACCGTGTGCAGGATTAGCAGCGCTTGATTGTGGATGTGTGCGTTAATATTTGGATACCACTATTTACAATGAACCGCAAAGTTCCTGAGCTCAATTTGCTGTAGGTTACTATATGTTTAGTGTATATATACACTAAATGGTTAGGGAGCTGGGCTTGTAACTCAGAGGTTGCAGGTTCAATTCCACGTGGGCACTGCCGTTGTACCCTTGAGCAAGGTACTTAATCTGAATTGCTTCAGTAAAATATCCAGCTGTATAAATGGATTGTATGTAAATAAATGTAACTGTGTAAGTCGCTCTGGATAAGAGCGTCTGCAAAATGCCTCAAATGTAAAATGTAAATGTAGTCCCTCGTGCACCTGACTGCCCCCTCTCACTCAGCGTGCGGGACAACATGCCCGGTTCTGGAGTGCTGGTTTGTTCAGGAGAGGTCGGGTCGAGGAGGTGGGGTGGCAGCTGGCATTAGCCAGGAAAAGTCGCTGCTCTTCGTCAGAACCGACCCGGACGACACGAGAACCGGGTCGGCGGCTCCCCCGACGGACATTGTCCCCGCAAGGATCTACCAGGTTACCGGTCAGTAGCTGTTCACCCATCTGCCCGGTCATTGCCGTATGTCAATACATAATCAATGTTTCAGAAAAATACCACTTAAAAACGCTAGTTGTCAATTTGAATCGCTTAACTTCGCAATCGAAGCGATCCTGACATTTAAATAGCCTACGCCACGCGCCTTACCTGCTCTCGCTCTATAGTCGTCAAGTGATGAGCTGACTAACCAACTAAGCCAACGTTATATAGGCTACTTAATAATTGGGTTGAGATGCACAATAAATACAGACACATAGAAGCCCACAAAGGCTTTTTTTATGCCATTGTAGTTTGTAATAGTTCAATATTAAGGCAATAGGCTAGCTATGTGCGTCGTTTCAGTGATAATATTTGATATATTAGATGTATAAATAAATGAACATAGCAAGCTCTATTTAAATGTAGTAATGTTAAATAGTTTTCTCTGCTCTCTTCCAGCTAAAAGACGTTAACGCCGTGTTCTTATAATACCTCGGAGCCAAGCGACATAGGACAGTTAGCTGTTTGGGAAATGTCCTAATAAATATCAATAACCATAGCCTAGGTATTACCCTAGAATAGTTACAGTGTGTTGCAGTAGCGTAGCCAGAAAAAGACGTGGGTGTGCATCACAAAAACTGGGTGTGCCACATTTAATTTTCTCTACAACAGAGTATAGGCGCGCTAGACTGATGTACAATAGTTATGCGGAGGGAGAGTGACTACTATTGATCGAGTCCTTACACCAAACCATGTCGGAATGAAGAAGCTGTACAGAGTTCCATTCCAAAGAAACTCTGACATCGTGAAGGAGGCAAGACTCAGTATGTGCAGGTAAGGATTTGTTATTGCAGTGCCTTGTCATACCATACAGTTACATGCAACTGGAATAATTTGCTTTATGGATTTGCTTTTTTCTTAGAGAATAATGGAGCTTGAAGCTGAAGGGGCACATCACATATTTATTTATGTGGATGAAGCCGGCTTCAACCTCTCTAAAGTGAGGAGACGCGGGAGGAACATCATTGGGCAGAGGGCCACTGGTACAGTGCCAGGTCAGAGGGGCGCCAATATCACCATGTGTGCTGCCATCTCCAATGATGGTGTCCTTTGCCACATACCAACTATCGGCCCATACAATACAGAACGTCTCATCACATTTCTTGATGCGCTGAATGACAGACTGGTTCCACCTGAAGAGAGAGGGCTGTTGAGGCCTGGCATGACTCTATGTCATAATTTGGGACAATGTTGCCTTCCGCCGCTCTCGCCTTGTGATTGAATGGTTTGCAGCACAGCCCTGTATGATGATGCAATTCCTCCCTGCATTCTGTCCTTTTCTGAACCCAATTGAGGAATTCTTCTCTGCTTGGAGATGGAAGGTATATGATCACCGGCCATATGACCAGATGTCCCTCCTGGAGGCAATGAATGCTGGTTGCCTGGCAATAGGTGCAGAGGACTGCCAGGGATGGATACGCCATGCAAGGAGGTTTTTCCTCGGCGCATTGCAAGGAAAACATCCAATGCGATGTTGATGAGTATTTCAACTCTTTATTTTGTGTTTTGGGTATTTCCACCCATAAGTTTCCTTTGGTTGCTTTTATGTTTATTTTATTTTTATTTACAGTATTCAGTATTTCTGAGTTTGAAAAGTATGGAAACAAGACTAGGTCAAAACCTAGTATATGGCTGGACCGTGTATGAAACGCTAGAGGACATGGAAAAATCTAATGCAGTACAATAAAAAAAAATGTTTCTGAGTTTGGGTGAAATTCTTTATTGGTTCTTTGGTGAAGAAAGAATGCAGTACAAAAGCTGTACCATGATGAATGTCCAAATTTGTCTAGTCAGTTCATGGGCACGGAAAGACCTGCACACAAGAATAAAATGAATGAAGAACTTTCTTAGAAAATGTCTCTTTTTTTTTTTTTTTTTGGAACTTTGTGTTTATTAAGAACAAAACACAACAAATACAAACATTTCACTTGACAGCATGTGTGAATCAGAATCCACACAATAATCACAAAAAATCACAACATGAAAAGGAAAAGAAATAGTGTCGAAAATAATTTAAGACAAAAAAACAAAAACAAAAAAAACATATCTATATATATACATACACACATACATACATATATATATATATATACATACATATATACATATAAATAATAATAAGTACATCACAGGGTTGGGGTTCCAGTCAGATATTAAGATAAAACAGTAGGGGTGACCACCTCCGTTGAAAGAGGCCTGTTTTCATCTGTATTTGGGCAGTCAGAGCCTCCATAACATACACCTCCCTCAGTTTATTCTTCCATTGTGCCACCGTGGGTGGTCCTGGTTTCATCCAGTTCAAAGTGACAATTTTTCTTGCAGTCATCAAAAAAATATGTAAAAGATACGCTTGGTCCCCAGTACACATATCCTCTCCAAACAAATCCAAAATAAATGCCTAGGGTTAAGTGGCAAGTCAATCCTCAGAATTTGGCCTATCTCTCCCTTTACCTCCTGCCAATACTGAACCATCTTGGGCAGTCCCAAAATATGTGAATGATCACCAACCATGCCACATTCTCTCCAGCAATACTTTGCTGTAGGGGTATCTACAAACCTGGAGACTTCCAAAGGAGTTCTAAAGAAAACGTGTCTTTGTCTTCCAGTCAAACTCTTTCCATATGTTACCATGTATACCTTTGTGACAACCAGCGACATACTCTCCCATTCTCCATCTTCAATAACAATATTTAATTCTAATTCCCATTTGTTTTTGATGTAGAGGGTGCTATCTGCTACATCATTCAATACATTTCTATAAATATGGAAACATGATTCTTGGAGGGTATTTGGAATTTAGTTATGTTAATAAAATATGATTCAATGTTTGTTGGGGGTTTCTAATTATATTCCAATCCTCATGATGCATGATGTAATGCCTAATTTGGAAATACCTAAACTGGTCTCTCTGTGGCACAAAAACTTCTCCTGGAGATAAGAGAATGACTGTAAACTGTCGCCACAAAATAGTTGGTCAATGACCTTAAGATCTCTGTCCGCCCACCTCTTAAAGGCACTATCTGACATTGGAGAAAGTCTGGGTTTCAGCTATTCGCATGGCCCGTGAGAGAGTAGCCTTCCCCTAAATCTCTTCTGAACAGCGGACCACACTTTCAAGGTGTGCTTCACCCAAATGTTCTGAATTCCTACTTTCTTTTTCGAGATTGTTGGCCCATAAAAATTAAACTGGATAAAGATATACCTGGTACTGAACTCTGCTCTATACTAACCCATCCAGTATCTGTGTCATTGTTTATCCAGGCTATTACCATTAGTTAGTTGTGCAGCCCAGAAATAGTGCTTTAAGTTAGGAAGGCCAAGTCCGCCTGTCCTTCCCCAGAGTCAGTGTTTTATATCTCACCCTCGGTCTCCTGTTCTGCCATATAAATTTGGATATAAGCTTATCCAGCATATTGAAGGCGGATGCCTGGACCCAGATAGGCAGAGACTGAAACAAAAACAAGAGTCTGGGTAATAGATTCATCCTAACCGCCTCTATCCTACCCAAAAGGGACAGTGGCAGCACATCCCATCTAGTCAAATCCCCTTTAACCACTTCAAATAGCTTCTTATAATTTGCCTGATACAGTTTCGTTATTTTTGGGGTGATTGTAATGCCCAAATATCTAAAACCCTGCCCTGATCTATGAAAGGACACTATACTGTCAAGTTGGCTAGGCCACTCCCTGAAATCATCAATGCCTCTGATTTAGTAGAGTTTACTTTATATCCTGACACCTGGCCGTATTCCTCCAAGGTTTTCAAAAGGGCCGGGACAGAGGAGACTGGATTTTCTATAAACAATATTATATCATCTGCGTATAAACCTATCTTGTGTTCATTCCCACCCTCATCTTTAATTCCCTGTATCTTGGGATTACTCCTAATCAACTCAGCGAGAGGTTCAATACTAAGAGCGAAGAGGGCTGGAGACAAAGCATCTCCTGTCTAGTTCCTCTTCCCAACTTAAAGAATTCTGAACAATGACCATTGACTCTCACTCTTGATCTTGGGTCCTTATAAAATACCTCAATCCATTTTATAAAGGTCAGACCAAAGCCCATGCGTGTCAATGTCTCCTTCAAGAATGTCCAATCTAGTCTATCAAATGCTTTCTCAGCATCTAAACTGAGAAGCATCGATGGAGTTTTCCTACCCGTGGCAAGTGATTGTAAATTTAGAACCCTCCTAACATTATTGGTACCCTGGCGCCCTATTATAAAACCCTTTTGGTCTGGATGTACAAGTTTCCTAATGTGCCTCTGTATTCTGCCTGCCAGTATAGAGGTCAGGATTTTTAAGTCCTGACAAAGAAGGCTTATGGGACGATATCCCACACAATGTGTGGGGGTCCTTCCCTTCTTTATGAATAACAGTAATGATCGCCTCTGACCAGGATTTTGGGGGTCTCCCTCATCTAATGCATAATTATATACCCGACAAAGGACTGGAGCCAGCTCATTCACATACATTTTGTAAACTCTCCTGAGTATCCATCGATACCCGGTGATTTATTATTTTTAAGCCTCCCAATACTGTCTACTATTTCCTCTACTGTGATGGGGGAACACATCCTCTCTGCCTCCTCTTGTGATAATGTGTTTAAATTAACTGAATTTAGGAGGTGTGATATCTTATCCACCTTCCCTTGCATCTCCTGACCCTCATATAGTTGTTTATAATACGTAGCAAATGCATCCGCTATTTCTTTTGACTGGGATGTAATTTTCTTAGTATCTGGATGTTTGATTTTAGGTACCACTCGGCTAGACTGAGCCTTACGTAACTGAAAAGCCAATAGCCTACTTGCTTTATTGCCATATTCATAGTACTTTCTATTTACAAATCTAAGTGCTCCCTCTGCCTTATAGGTAAGTAAATCATCTAATTTTTGTTTTTCTTGTTTTAGCAGTTCCAGCGTGCCTCCATCCCTTGATACTTTGTGCTCCCTTTCAAGATGGATAATTTCCTTCTCTAATTCCAATCTCCTGGCTTCTCTTTGTTTTTAATTCTAGAAGAAATTTGAATGATCTGTCCCCTCATCACAGCTTTGGCTCCCTCCCACAAAATGGAAGGATTGACCTCCCGTTATCATTTATATCGAAATATTCATTCATGCCGTCCCGCAGTTCCTGTTGGGACAGAGGATCATTTAGTATTGAAACATTAAGCCTCCAGTATCTGAATTGTCTATCCTGACCTAGGTTCATTTTCATCGTGACAGGGCCATGGTCTGACAATGTTATCGGTTCGATCTCACATCCTGTTACTCTGTTTATGCAAACTTTCGACACACCTAACATGTCTATTCTAGAGTAGCTCCCATGAACTTGAGACCTATAGGTGTAGTCTTTCTCCTTGGGATGGAAATGCCGCCACACATCTACCAGACCTAGTCCATCCAACATCCCCAGGGCAGTAATTGTTTTCCTACATTGGGGTCCCATCTCAGCCGGTAATCTATCTATTCTGCCATTTAACACACAATTAAAGTCCCCCCAATCACAATAGTTCCCTCCCCCTTATCTGCCAATTCTGAAGCTATTTTCTTGAAAAATAAGGACAATCCTCATTCGGGGCATATAAATTCAGGAATGTGAATTTCTCTTCCCCTATCGTGCCTATTACTATAACATATCTGCCCTCCTCATCTTGAACTACTCTTTCACTGTTAAAAAACACAGACCTATTGAATAAAATAGCAACCCCCCTCTTCCTCCCACCCTCGTGAGAAGCACCATACACCTGTTCCACCCATTGCCTCCTTAACTTTAAATGCTCCGATTCAGACAGATGAGTCTCTTGTAACATTGCAACTGAACACTGTAATGCTTTAAGCTGAGAGAGTATCTTTTTCTCTTAATAGGGTTTCCCAATCCCTTAATGTTATAACTAACTACAGTTATACTATCCATGATGTACCTTAGTCCTTGCTATCATTGCAGAGCCTTCTAATCAGACCGAAAATGTAAAATGTAAAATAATGTACTCTGTAGATTCTATCAGCTGTCAATGAGTGAAAAGGAACAGGAACTATAAACACAATCTTTAAAAATCAAAACAAAACAAACAAACAAACATTTCTAGCTTCCAAGTCCTCAACTGGCCTAGAGCAGCCAGTCCCGAATGGAACCGGGCAGAGAGTGGCGGCAACTCTCTGGGATAAAGTCACAGCGTGAAAAAGCAGCCGTCCCAATCCGCTGGGTATGCAGCCGCGGCCTCGGGCTGAGTGTGAATCACTCGTTATCTTGGTAAGACGCAGCCGCCGATGCCACTGTCCCAAACGACTAAATATACTAATAGCCTATCTGAACTCGGCAAAATGTAAACATAAATTCGAATTTAATATAAGCAACAAAATAGCCCTTAGAAAACATTATAAAGTTTTACTTTCAAACGTCCATCTATAGCCTAAGCGATCAACCTTACCTCAGCGTGACCGTCAATTACCTCCAGGAAAAAGAACCCGGCAGTCCTCCACTGATAGCCAAGTCGCATTTCCCCTTCTGCGGTAATCTCGTCTCTCCCATCCGTGCTTGGCCAGCTCCCTCTCAAGTTTGTCCCGCTCATCAACTCGGACCTGGATTTTCATCTTCTGAAGCACTGGGACGGCCTCCATCAGTGTCTGGAACGTCTTCTCCTCGGACCCCACCATCATCCTCAGTCGCGCTGGATACAGGCACTTTGCTTTGACACCGTTCTTTTTCAGTTCTTTGATGACATACCTAACCTGGGCGCGTTTTCTCTGCAACATAGGTGAGTAGTCATTGTCAAAGTAGATTTGCTTATCTCCCATTTTCACTTGGCCCTGCGTCCAAGCCTGCCGCAGGATCTGTTCCTTCACTGTGTAGTCGGCAAATCCGACTACTATGGAGCGCGGGAGGATCATTCTCTCTCGGCCAAATGCAAGTGCCCTGTGGGCACGGTCAATCCTAATGTCGTCTTCCTTCATTTTCAGTGATGGCAATACGGTTGGCAGTAGCCCCTTAATAAAGCTCACCATGTTCCTCCCCTCACTACCTTCGGGTATCTGGTACAGGCGCAGATTTTGTCTTCTTGCGCGATTCTGGAGGTCCTCACATCTTTCCATGAGCTCCGTTTCTCGTTGCAGTAGAAAGTTGATGGCTCTGCCATGGGTCGCGACCGTCTCCTCCGCAGCAACAATACGCTCTTCTGTATCAACGACCCTCTTCTCAAGTTTTGTTAACTGCGCACCTAACCCCCCAATCGACGTTTGAGTCTAGTAAATGACTCCGTAGTTTGACCTTTGAATTCCTTTACATCTTCTCTCATCTGTTGAAAATCCCCTCGATTTTCGATTCAATTTCTCTATTGCTTGTAGGATGTCCTCCGTACTCTTCTTAGCAGCCTCCCCGTCTTTGCTAGCTAACGTGTCAGACTTAGCCACGCTAGGCGTGCTGCTGCTAGCGACGGTCGTTTTCGATGATTTCTCCTCGTTTTTGGATTTCTTCGGGTTTCTACTCGCTCTTTCCTCTGTACTCATTCTCACTTTGTTATTGGGCCTTCGTTTGCCAAGTTTTGATAAAGTTATCGTTTAGGTAGGGCATTCGTTCAGCGGAGCTCCGAACTTCGTGTCTTACTCGAACATGGCGCCACCGGAAGTCATGTCTCTTTTTTACAGTATTTCAACAGGGCATCTCAAAAGAGTGCAGAGTGCAGCAGGGTTTGTTATCTCTAGTAAAATCATCTTTGGAGAAAATAATACAATTCATGCTGTGATATGCTTGCTTGTCTTTTTTGGGCACATACTATAACTATGTAAAGTATCAACAAATGGCACAGGCATATAGCACAAATTAAGGTTGAACCGGTTCATATTGATAGCTGTATTTTGTATTTTGTTGTCCATTGTGTAATGATTGATTGAAAGAATATATTAATTTGACCACAAGTTGTGTTACAGACACAGTGAGAGATGTGTGGTGTCACACATGGTGCCCTCTACTGGCTGTATGACGCTCTGCACCCAGAAAGCACTTGAGTTTCTGACAGAGGGCAATGTTGGCATTCCTCACAGTGAGAGAGATCAGTGGCCCAGGGAACCAGGAGTGGTAGTGGAGTATGAAGAGGTGGGGTTTTAGTCTCTTGTGGAAGATGGCCAATGATTCTGCGGTCCTGACCAAGTGCGGAAGATCATTCCACCACCGGGGGATCAGGACAGAGAAGAGGAGAGACCGCGAGGAGCAGCTGCTGGACGGAACAGTCAGTTTGCCACAGGAGGCAGAGCAGAGGGGTCTAGCTGGGGTGTAGGGTGTGATGAGTGTCTGGAGGTAGGAGGGAGCGGTTCCCCTTGCGGCCTGATATGCACCAGTGATTTAAATTTGATACGTGCTGCAACATCAATCAGCACTCAAAATGTACTCATTTTTTACTCAAAATACAAAGGTGGAACACCACTGGCTACTACGCTTTTGCTGTTATACTAAGTTTAAAAGCTCTGCAGTGGGCCATCTCATTATGATAACGTGAATGTTTCAAGGTATCTGGTTGCATTCCATTTAGTACCTTTGACTCAATGAAGAAAAAGAAAGAAAGTTGCTGTTTATAGGTGGACTAGCGACAACTTCTTCTCAAAACAACCCCAACTGTAGTGTGTGTGTGTGTTGGGGGTGGGGGCAGGGTGTAAACCATAGATATACAGGATTTGGATCAATGTCCCCTTCTTTCACAAGATTCAGGTAAAAAATGTGTGAGAAAGTGCAGGTGTGGTGTGAGAGCGTGTGAAATGGGTGAAGAACGTAAGACTCAATCTCAGAGTGTGAGTGGGCGGCCCTGCAGTCTGTATAAGACAATAACATTAGTTAATGTTTACAATAGAATAACAGACTCAGTATATTTCAACTACAGAATTTGAGTAACTCAGATTTCAGCACCCAGTCACCTTCTCTGACATGCAGCTGGTTTGCCTGTGGTTGCCAGCAATGAACAAGTGCCCCCTGTCCAGTCTGAAACAGATTAAGCTCTATAGGGGCTGTCCAGGATTAGGTGAAGGACCCTAAATCTGCCAGAGAACCTGCCTGCCTGCAAAGCTCAAGCCCTACATTAATGAATCCCCAAAAACATTCAGGAAAAGGCAAGGGTTTGTACATATGAATTATTGTACAGCAAAATGAATAGAATAGTGGAACTTCCTAATCATTAATGATCACTGCGCCCACAGGTTCATCACAGCTCCAGTTGTTTTAAACTTCTTAATTATTTCCCTAATAGTGGAGATGGGTATTTTCAGGCGTATAGCTATTTTTTTATGGCCATTGCCTGATTTATGAAGGTCAACAACCTTTTGTCTCATTTCATTTGTGTATTCTCTGATCTTCCCCATGTTGAAGGATGACTAAGGGAGTTTGGCCTTATATTTATACCCCAGTGAAACAGGAAGTCATGGATGACCACTTAAGAGTTCCTAAAGACTCAGGTGAACCTAAAGCAATAGAATATAAATATGAATATACTTAGTTTAGATTTTGTTCATAAGAATTTCTAAGGGTGCCAATAATAATTTATTGAGAAAATGTTTGAGAAAAAATAATTTTACTTCAATTACAGGTTAGATTTATTTCATATTTTTAGTAAGATCAAGCTGATTTTTTAATAGCCTTTTTTGCTCATCTTTACCAAGGGTGCCAATAATTCTGGAGGGCACTGAATATATGTATTTGTGATTTGAATACAAAGGTCCCTCCGTGTACTCACATCAACCACATGCAGCCAAAATGCAGCTGAATGATGGATTAAAATTACAAACACACTTTAGATCCAGTGTTTAACTTTTATTTCATCCAGTCAGTTCATTATAAAAATGCTTCAACTGGTCACACTTATGAAGACAAATTCAAACAATTTCATCAAGCAAACATTTTTGTTATTTTGGTTTTTACATAATCAAATTGTCATTGAACACTAATATTGCTAATACAGAGTTTGAGTCTAAAGAACAAATTTAAATTCTGACCTGATTTTTATTAAGAGAAACCTGCTGCAAAGTCTTACTTTAACCTTCCTCAAATTAAACTGAAATATGCCATACAATAACACACCACTGAATTATATTTAAAAATCATTTACACATATTTTAATCTTAAATAAAAGTCTCTATTGTAAAAAAATATATATACAATATAAAGTTAAAATATAAAAAACAAAAAAAGTTTAAAAGGTAATTGCAGAATATATAATGCCGAGAGCTTGTGTTAACTGTGGAGGAAATTGTGGGGAATAATTCTGCAGATTAGACCATAAATTCTGTGACTGAAGGACGGCATTCCTCTAATGCCATCACTCATCTCCAGTACTGAAACTGCACCCTGTTATAACCACTTATTACTATCGTATAACACCTTTGGAGAAAAACTAAGCGTGCTGCCTTAAATCACTGAAATTAATACAAATTCAAGTTTTTAACTCTTTTATTTATACTGACGCCCTCAAATAAGAGCATAGCATAGGATATGACAGTCGCAGCAAAGGTCACATCCAGTGTATGCACAACGCTACATGTGGTTTACTTGGAAATACAAATGTAAATTTAGGGTGCAGTACTGACAGGTGAATGATACTGACTTCATTATGGAACATTACACCTCAGACGTGTCGAATTGGGGCACCCAGCCCAAGGGGCGGGGAAACAAACTCGGTGTCAGACAGTCTGTTGACTCGCTTTCATGTTAGATGTGTGAGAAATGCTAGTCTGGGGGAGCAAGCAACAGGCATTGGGTTTACTCCTCCAAAAGAGTCAAAAGATACAGGGCTGGTAGCGTGGCGGTCAACGCACCAGTATTGGCCGGTCCTTTACGAGTGTGGGCTGCCTATCACGGTCGTGGTTCGAAACCCAACTGTACCAGACCAGCCCTGGTGGGGAGCAGAACGGGGCTTGTGTGGGGAGGAAAATAAAAATAAATAGAGGGTATAATTGGCCACTAAATTGGGATAAAAATGGGAAAAATCTGAAACAAATCAAAAATAAATTAATGGAAAAAAAGATATCGGGCTTGTCAAAAGAACATGGTTTGGGGGCTAAGGACGCCACTGACTCTGACATGCTGAAATGAGCACCTGCTATTAATTGAGTTCTGTTTCAATTGCTATTCTCCATCCTCAGTCTGTGGTGTGCAATAAGCTCACTGTAATGGGCTGTGTGTGCACCTCACGCACAGGGAAAAACAAGCTCTCTCATCTATCTAATCTGTACAGTGTTTTAAAAGCGAAGAACAGTGATAAAAACAAATGAAGCCTTAGACCACACACAATGAAAGCAGAAGATCTGCAGGTTGGCAACAATGACTCTTTCAACCTGGCCATCTGATCGCTGGTCTTGTTGGGTTTACCAATGAGTATCCATTATTATATTTATACTCAGTACAATTATTTTAACTTGATTTAAAGCAAAAATGGCAAGTGTGTGTGTATGTGACTGTACTTTATGGAGTATCTGAGTGGAATGTTTCAGAGTGTCACTGCATTGGCATCTTAGTCTCTCAGATAAGGTGTACGTGTGTTTGTGTCAGGTACTCAGAGTTGTAGTGTGTCAGTTTCTCGGTGTGTCGGTGTGTCTCTCTCACTTGCGGCTCTCTTCTTCCACACCATCCACACCTTCCACACCATGACCCCGACGACCGCGAGGGCGAGGAGAACACCCACCACACAACCGATGATGACGCCCATGGAGGGGCCACGCGCTGTAGGCAGGGGGAGTCACATTAAACACACACACACATACACACATGACTGAATATTCATATTTTTCATCTTTGACATCTTCAGTCTTGGACTAAATCATCGTTGCTCTTTACTAGTTGACCTGTTTAATGACAGTGTATCAGTGGGCAGTGTGACCCTCTCTCTCTCTCTCTCTCTCTCTCTCTCTCTCTCTCTCTCTCTCTCTCTCTCTCTCTCTCTCTCTCTCTCTCACTCACTCTCTCAAAGTGCTGGTTTCCTCCTTATCTCCCGCTCGATCACTCTCTTAACGATGGCCTCCTCCAGACTCTTGTGCTGCAGCGCGAGGTGTAGTCCTCAGTCTGCCAGTCCTTCACTGTGAGGCGAGATATTGTCTGGAAAGTTCCGTCCTCGTTGGGCAGCGTCTCCCTCAGCTCCACGTCATCATAATGGTCCTCTCCTTCTTCTGCCAGGCTACCATGATGCCGCGGGGAAGAATCCGGTCACATGACAGACAACAGGAGAGGAGGGGTCCTTCTGGAGCAGAGAGACCTCAGGAGCAACTGAGAGAGAGGGGGTAGGGAGAGAGAGAGAGAGA
>JAINUG010000984.1:0-38086 GCA_029706075.1 Aldrovandia affinis | reverse complement strand
CTGACAGCCTCAAAGTAAAACCAAGTTGTGATGTGATAGGGCTCCAGCATCTTTCCTACACTCTGAACTTGCTGTTGAGTTTTAGCAGCAGTTGGTTCTCAAAGTTGACACAGTCTATCCTGGCTCGCTTGGCTGTGAAGAGCAGCCCTGCACAGCTAAAGAGCCGCTCGCAGGCAGCAGAGGCAGGTAGGCCAGTGTTTACTTTCAGGGACAGCTTCTTGATGCTAGGAAATGAATGGAGTAGGTCCATCTTATCTGAGAGGCAGGCCAGGTAACCATCCAATTCCCCTGCTTGGGACTTCCTGGGCTTGAATGAGAAGAAGTCATCATCATCAGAAGAGACTCTCTGTGGTTCAGCCTCCTCTTCAGCCATGGTGTGTAGATGAGCTTTCTTCTTCTTTCGTGTATCGTCATATGTCCAGCTCCGTGTCGTGCAGCCACGCCCTCGTCTCAGGTCCCACTCGGAAGAGGCCCTCCTCCGAAGGTGGTCTATGCAGGGGACAGGCGGTGGTGATGTGGTCGGCAGTCTGCTCAGGCTCCCCGCACTCACACGCTGCGCTGTCTGTTAGGCCCCACTTCTTCATGGACGCCCTGAAGCAGCCGACCCCGGTGCGCAGGCGGTTCAGGAGGGTCCATTGCCGGCGAGGCAGGTCCTCTCCCTCAACGCCATCTCCAGGATCCCGGATGTAATGGTGTAGGCATGTATGCCCTGCCGACTCCCACTCCTGCTTCCAGACTACCGCCAGCCAGGCTTTCGTTGTCAGATCCTCCGGAATAGAAGTAAGCATCTCTTGTGCCGCCTTGTTGTATGGATGGCGGGACTTGAGTCTGCTTGGAGGTGCTGCCTTGGTTGTGGTGTCATGGAGGAGGTGCCAGTCATGTTCCTGGGCTTTCCTTGCCAGGGCGAGGTTGCAGCCTCTCGCCGTAGGCCGGCTGGCGCAATTCCTGCTAGGACTGGCAGGTAGAACACACGGGGTGGGTTTCAGGCAGCCAGTTATGATCCGGAGGGCATTGTTGGTAGCTGCATCGACCTTCTTAGTATGTGGGCTTCTGCTCCAGGTTGGGGCACAGTACTCGGCTGCAGAGAAGACAAGGGCTTGTGTGGAGATACGTAGTACCTTGGCGGAGGCACCCCAGGTTGTACCAGCAAGGCGACGGATAAGTGAGACCCTTGATGTTACTTTGGCCCTCACTTCCTCGAGGTGTTGTTTGTAGGACAGCGTCCTGTCCAGGCGTACGCCAAGGTACTTTGGGGCTTGCTGGAACTCCAGGTGTTTGCTGTCCACAGAGACCTCCAACTCCCTTTTGCTTCCCTGTTGCAGAGATGGAATGCTGCCGACACTGTCTTCCCAGTACTGAGCTGCAGGCGCCACCTGCGAAGGTAGGCAGCCAGGATGTCCATATCCTGGTTAAGGCCCTCTTCCACCGCCTTCCACGTTGGTTGTTGCAGCATGATGGCTAGGTCGTCCGCGTGCCCGTACCTTCTGGATGTTATCACCGGTAGGTCAAAGATGTATATGTTAAAGAGCATTGGTGAGAGGACAGACCCTTGCGGGACCCGTTTCTCAGCCTTCTAAGCCTGCTACGCTGGCCATCGCTGGTCTGAAGGATGAAGCTACGGTTTGCCAGCATCTCCATGATGAAGTTAACCATATGCCGGTCTGGGATGGTTCTCAGTAGCTTCAAGTGGAGTCCGCGATGCCAGACGGTGTCATAGGCGGCGGTCAGGTCCAGTAGAACAACCCCAGCTTTTGCTTTGGCCTGGAAGCTGTCCTCAAGATCTTGTGTGAGCAGGGTTACCTGGTCCACTGTAGACCTGCCCGGCGGAAACCAGCCTGTTCCCTCGGTAGCTGTGGGTCAACTACTGGCTCAATGCGGCTGTGAATCATCCTCTCCAGAATCTTAAAAGGGACGCAGAGCAGCGAGATTGGTCTGTAGGCCTTGGGGTCATCCGCAGGTTTGTTGGGTTTCAACAGGGCTATGATAGCAGCCCGTCGCCATGTCCTTGGGAGCTTGGACCTCCGGAGGCATGCAGAAAAGAACGCGCGCAGCCAGGCAGATATTGTTTCGCTCTGGTGGGTCACAAACTCTGGGTGGATGTTGTCGTGGCCTGGTGCCTTGCCTTGCTTGAGTTTGGATATGGCGTCCCTGAGCTCAGCTGATGTAAAGTCTCCTGACAGGTTGGCATTGACACTGGCCGCCCTGGAGAGAGCGGATACCTCGCGCGATGTCAGGCGGGCGAAATCCTTATCTGCATCTGGGAAGCGGCCATTTTTCAGGAGCTGGGCTGCGATGGCATTTGCTGTAATCGGGCACTTGGGAGGCATCGTGTTTCTGCCTGAGAGCTTGTTGATAGTCTGCCATGCCTTACGGCTGGAGTGGGTGAAGTCAATCGACTCGACGACCTCCATCCATCTAGCCCTGCGGGTGGTGTCCAGCTTCTCAACTAGTGCCGTTGCCGTTGCATCTACTTCAGCTCTTGCACTAGCCTGCTGGTGGGCTCGCAGGAGGTGGTTACACTCTTCATCCCAACCTGGGATGTAGTTCGCGTTGTAGCCTCGTGGGATGGATTTTTTCGCTGCCCCTATCAGCACTTCACAGTAGGCTGCATATGCGGCATCTACATCAGGAGTGTCTGGGTCCGGAAGACTGGCAGATGTTCTCTCTGTCTCGGCAGAAAATGCATGCCAGTTGGCCTTCCGGAAGTTCCATCTTCTGACAGGTTTCCCCGCAACCGGCTGCACCAGTGATGGGATTCTGATGACGGACGGTCGGTGGTGTGATCGGGGGAACCTGTCAATGACCCTTCTCTCTGGCATCGGGTCATTACTGTGGAACACAGCAAAGGCAAGGTCTGGGTTGGTGAGGGTGTTCCATCTGGAGGAGTAGAAGCTTGGTGGCTCTTTGGGGTCAAACAGGAGCTGGGCATTGGCGTTGGAGGGCCACTCACTCAGCGTCTCACCGTCCGGTGTTGTGTGGGAGTATCCCCAGTCAGTGTGCTGACAGTTGAAATCCCCGGCGTAGATGAGCTTTGATGAAGTCCAAACCTGTATTGTTGTCAAACACAATTACACACACATGCAAATGCATCTCAAAAGAAATGCTCTAATTGTAACAACATAGTTATCTATCGTATCACTTAGATTGCATTAGGCCAAACAGGACATTCAAAAGCTGCAAGTGATAGTATGTCAGGTGTTTTCAGTCCTCAAATGTAGTCCAATGTCAACATTAATCTGTCTGGTGATATCTTTTGTGTAGTTTGAGCTATATGCCTTTATCCAAAATAAATGGAAAAAACAGCTTGCATTCAGAGTCCACCACCTCAAAGGCCAAAGATGACCGTCCTGTCTTATTCCACATCGCCTGGCATTTTCCAAATGCTGCTCGTGACAGTCTTTTGTAAGTGTCACTTTTGCCCTCGGCCTCGACAGAGTCTCCTGTTGCTTTGAGGTTTAAAAGATGACAAGCGCACCGTTGATGTTTTGGTAACTGGAATTCCAGACCATTGTCATTTTCCAAGATGTTGAAGGTGTCTCTGTATTCGATGGTCACTTTCAGGCTCTTCGTGTTGAGAGTCAGCTTCTTCCACTTCCTTTTCCCCAAAAACCCTGAAGGCTTTAAGGAAGTTTGATCCACTATCCGTAGTTGTCCTCACCACCTTTTCCCGGATGCGGTACTCACAGTGGATGTCTTCAAGGGCGCCGGCGAGAACTTCAAAAGTGTGTGACCCCTTCAAACGTTTGCAAGCGAGGGCATAAACATGACGGAATCATTAAACTTACCTTAACATGTTTCCGCAGGTTAGATTACTTCTTGTAAGCAGATATCTCGACCAGCCGAGGGAGGCAGAGCTTACATTGCATTATGAAGTTACCATTTTTCTTGTTCTTGTCTTTGATACTGAACAGCTTTTTCAGATGCGGCCAGGGATGCTAGCAACAGGCTCCGCAACAGCAATATCAGAATCATCATCAGACACAGCCATTTTCTGTCATCACAATTTTGTGGATCAGCTACTGCACAAACGTAAACTTTTGGCGCTTTTTTTTGTTTGGCGCTCTAAACCAAGGAACAAAAATGCGGAAGTGATTCTGGACCTGTTAGCGAATAGCTTTTACTTGAGTACTTTTACTTGAGTACTTTTACTTGAGTACTTTCCACCTCTGGACACACCTCATCAGAGACATTCCTTCCTGCAGGGGGCAGCATTGTAGCACTGGGGTTAGAGCAGGGGTGTCAAACTCATTTCACATCGTGGGCCACATACGGCCTAGGTAGATGTCAAGTGGGCCGGACCATTAAAATTATACCATACTCTGCTATAAATAACCAAAATATCATGTCTTTCCTTTGTTTTGGTGTAAAGAAGCACAAGAACATTAGGAAAAACTTGAAATTTAATGAACAATCCTTTTACAAAACATTTCACGAAACACCTCATATTTCCTTAGACAAATGTGCAATTTACTTTTATCATTCACATATATGCATTGCAACTGATCCCACTGATTGTACAAAGGCACAAAACTTTAACAAGTAATTGGTATTGAAAAATATAGTAATGCACTTTAAGATTAAATGAGACTTATAAAGAAAGGAATTTTTAAACCATTTACACATGTGCATATAAAATCTAAATTGAATCCCTGCCTACACCTTACAAACTAAGGAGAGTGCTATTAAATGTGTAAAGAAGAAAGTATTCACCTGTCCTGTAAATGTGTAAACTTCATACATGAAACATACATACACATACAATACATACTGAAAATGTATGGAGTTGCATGAACAGTAGAATTCCACCATACTCTTTTTGTAGTGAAGCTGCTGACTAACATTAAATTGCACATTTTTTAATCACCACAGTAAGGATTCATCTTCACAGAGCTGTATTCTTTCAATGAAAACAGTATCTAAGGCAGCATTTTAAAGGCGTTAGTCTAGTCTGGACTTGTTTTTGTTCCTGAAACTTGGCATCTTTTGGCCTGTACAAGTGCATCAACACCAGGTGTCATGTCCTGACTAGCTGTCACTTTCAGAATGTCATTTAAGTGCTTGTTTGTGAGCCTTGAACGCATTTTTGTTTTATTGATATTCATTACTGAGAAAATTTGTTCACAAAGGTAGATTGTCCCAAACATGCACAAAATTTTAGCAGCCAGGGCTGTTAATTTGGGGTACCCTGGTAGTAGATACTGATAAAATTTGTCCAGACCTACGGAGGCAAATTTGCCCTTCAAATCTGCATCACATTGCAAATCAATTATTTCTAGCTGGATGTCGACCGGCAGATCAGAAGCTTTAACTGTGAAAGGTGAGCGAAAAACTGAAAATTCTGTCTCAAGTTCACCAAATACCTGAAAACGTTTCTCAAACTCCCACAGTAATCCTGCAATCTTGTCTTTGTACCGTTCACGTCCGCATCAGGTCTGGTCACACACACATCTCTCAGACAGGGGAAATGAGCAGGGTCGCCACTTACCAGTTGCGTCTCCCACAAAGTCAGCTTCAACTTAAATGCATGTATGTTGTCAGAAAACTGTGTGACAACTTTTGCGGCCTTGCAACATTTTGTTCAGATTGTTCAAGTGTTCAGTAATATCAACCAAAAATGCAAGGTCCTGTAGCCATTCCTGAGATTGTAATTCCAACACCGGTTTTCCTTTTTTTTCTCCATGAACTGTCCGATTTCCTCTCAGATCAAAGAAATGCCTCAGCACAGCGCCTCGGCTTAACCATCTCACTTCAGTGTGGTATGGCAGGCTGTGGGTAATGTTGCTGTCGCTGAGAAGTTTGTCAAACTGACGATGGTTCAGACCTCTGGCTCGGATGAAATTTACAGTGCGAACAACCACCTCCATGACGTGGTCCATTTTCAAGGACTTGCAACACAATGCCTCCTGGTGCAAAATACAGTGAAATGTCCAGAAACGATCTCCCATTAAGGGCTTGTACTTTCTCTCTGAACTTTGTCGCGACACCTGCTTTCTTTCCGACCATGGATGGTGCGCCGTCTGTAGCCAGGCTGACAGCACGGGACCAGTCCACTCCAACTCTGTCCAGTGCAGCAAACGACAGAGCCGAAAATGTCCTCGGCTGTTGTGGTGTCCATCATTGGCACCAACTCAAGAAACTCTTCAGTAACAGTCAATGTCTCATCAACTCCACGAATAAATATGGCCAGTTGAGCCACGTCTGTGATGTCAGTGCTCTCGTCAATTGCAACGGAAAATGCAATAAATGACTTGACTCTCTGTTTCAATTGGCTGTCTAAATCTGCCGATAGTTCCGAAATCCTCTCTGCTATAGTATTCCTCGTCAGGCTAATATTGTCAAAAGCTTGTCGCTTCTCGGGACATACAAGTTCAGCCGCCTTCATCATGCATCGTTTAACAAAGTCACCGTCGGAATACGGCTTTGATGCCAATGCTATTTCGCTAGCAATTAGGTAGCTGGCTTTTACCGCTGCTTCACTGACTTCTCGGCTCTGGGTGAAAGTTGACTGCTGTTTCCTCAGACCCGCCAGCAATTCGTTGATCTTATCTCTTCTCAGTTGTCCTTGCAAGCCGTCATATTTTTCGCTGTGATGAGTCTCGTAGTGGCGTCGAATATTATATTCCTTCAATACCGAAACTTGTTGCAAACACACCAAGCACAAAGGTTTCCCGTGCATCTCTGTAAATAAATAAGACGTGGTCCATTATCTACTTTTCTCCGTTTGGATAACGACATTTTGGCTAATGAGGGTGTAGCGGGGAGGTAGAGACCAGGGTAGAAACAACGTCGTAACAAGCAGCAAGCGGCTTGTCTTCTACTCTGATCAAAACAGTGCGCTGTTAGCACTAGCGCTGTTAGCACTAGCGGATACTCCATGAATTGCAGCTAATTAAAAATATTAAATCCGTGTCTTTTATGCATTTTTTCACTTTCAAATTATCCTGCGGGCCTGATCGAACCTCCTTGGGGGCCGGTTCCGGCCCGCGGGCCGTATGTTTGACACCCCTGGGTTAGAGTGTGGCTGATCTGTCAGCACTTTTACATCAGGTAAACTCTGGTACCATATCCAACTGTATCATTGACTGATTTTGTCAAATCGAAACTCTGTCATTGTATTTACGCTGCATCGGTATTAAGAAGAATGAGTACTATTATTTGTGAAGCAGTGCAAGTAGTTACTTTAGTATAATGTATTTAATTCTCACACACACACACACACACACATTCTCTCTCTCTCTCTCTCACACACACACACACACACACACACACACACACACACACACACAGGCACACACACACTCTCTCTCTCTCTCTCTCTCACACACACAGGCACACATACTCTCTCTCTCTCTCTCTCTCTCTCACACACGTTGTTGAATATGTGAGCAACAATATAAGAGACAACCATTTGGTTCAAACCTACAGTTGTGGCCAAAATTATTGGCACCCTTGCATTTCATGTAGATGATGTTCAATATCTTCTGAAATAATTTGAAATTTAAACAACTTTCAGTCTTCACATGTTCATCTGTTTGATACAAATAAAAATAAAAATTGTAATACAAATAAATAAATAAATGTATGGCTTCAAAATTGAAAAGTGACCATGACACAATTATTGGCACCCTTTAGAACAATTTAAATAAATTTGGTTGGAGGAAATAGATTCTCGTTTGCAGTGTAATTCATCTCACCTGTGACAGGTTGCAGCTGCCCACATGGTATAAATTAACCAATTATCCATTTTAAAGTGAGAAAACAGCCTGTTCTGCTACCCTGTTCCTCTGTGACAATGAGGATGTCAGAAAAACTATTATCACCAAGCATAAGCGCTCACAAGGCTATTCCTGTGTCCACAGTTCACAATATTATCAAGAAGTTTGCTGCTCAGGGAATTGTTAAGAATCTCCCAGGACGTGGTGGTAAGAGGAAAATTGATCTCAGATGTCATCGAAGGTGCGAGCCATTGGAAAAACACCTCGTATGACATCCAAAGATCTCAAGGCTGACCTGGAGAGGTCTGGGGTAATGGTTTCAGCCTGTACCATACACCAGACACTGAACTAAGAAGGGCTTTACGGTCGGAGGCCAAGGAAGACCCCACTGCTGAAAGAGACACACAAGAAGGCCAGATTAATCTTTGCCAAGACCCACCTAAGCAAGCCTAAATCCTTGTGGGAAAATGTTCTGTGGACCAATGAAACCAAATTAGAGCTCTTTGGCAATGCAGATCAGCACTTTGTTTACAGATGATGAAAATGGAGCTTTTAAAGAAAATAACTTCCTACCTACAGTCCAATATGGTGGAGGTTCCATGATGCTGTGGGGCTGCTTCACTGCCTCTGGTACTGGACGCCTTGAACGTATTAAGGGCATCATGAAATCAGAGGATTCCCAAGGCATTTTGGAGCAAAGGGTGCTACCCAGTGTCAGAAAACTGGGTGTCAGTCGAAGGTCATGGGTCCTCCAGCAGGACAATGACCCAAAACACACATCCAAAAGCACCCAGGAATGGCTCAAGAGAAAACGCTGGACTGTTCTGGAGTGGCCAGCAATGAGTCCTGGGGCCTCATTTATAAAACATGCTTACGCACAGATTTGATCTTAGAATGTGCATACGCTCAAACCCACACCAAAGTTCACATTTATAAAACGGTCTTTGAAGTGGAAAAGTACCAATTCTGTACATCTAGCTAATTGTCATCACCACTGCCTACTTGCTCAACACTATATACCCCTGCGTACTCCATAAAAAAAAAAGAATTTACAAACCTTTTCCTTACGTGTTACAGGTGTGGTACGCAGCTGCCTGCAATGATGTCTATCGCTGTATTACTGCACTGATCTCTTGCGCAAACTATGATTGTTCCTATCATGTATTAATGCGCATCTTGTAAGTCGCTCTGGATAAGAGCGTCTGCTAAATGCTTAAAAATAGAATATAATGTAAATGTAATGTAAAATGTATTCGGAAATCTAAGAGCGCCAACATGTCGTCTGCTGCCTAATTGTTTCCTCATTATTATTATTATTAGTAGTAGTAGTAGTAGTAGATGCTGTTGTAGTTGTAATGGTTTGCACAATAAAGTTATTAATAAATTAAAACAACATAAGCTAGGCTACTTGTGGAAAACAAAACAAAAACACACATTGGTTTTCCAAAACTGCCCATATTAGCATAATTGACACATCCTTGAAGGAAATGTATTTAATATAAATACTATGGTTTCACACGTGTACAACATTTCAGTCAATCTATAGGCTATAAAATGTCCAATAATGCAGTGGTTTGCAAGAGGCAGCATTGGCACTTCTCGAAGATATCGCCAACCGCGCAATAAGAAGGGAACGAGTTATTCGAGATCGGGCAGACTTCTTTGCGCATGATGACGAATGGCTGATAAGCAGGTACCGTTTGCCGAGAGCTATGCTATTAGAGCTTTGTGCCCAGATGGGCCCGAATTTACAGAGACGCACCAACTGCAACCAGGCCTGTTGAGGTTCCTGGCTACAGGAACATTCCAAAGAGAAATTGGTGACTGGTCAGCCATATCCCAGCCATCGGTTAGTAGAATTATGCCAGCTGTACTTTGAGGCATCATTCGTTTGTCCCCTCAGTACATAAAGTTTCCTCACACTGCCGAGGAGCTGCAGAAGGTGAAAGAGGATTTTGTGCGCACAACAGGATTCCCCAACGTTGCCATACGGGCACCCCATGCAAATGAGTATGTACATTTATATGTTAACAGGAAAAATTATCACTAAATTAATGTGCAACTCATTTGTTGCCATAGCTACACCTGTTGGGGCTATCTGTATATTTCCTATGCTTGTGCTCCCCTGCTCTTACATAATGCTACTGGCTATAGCACTGCTTTTTTCTGACTGCATGTTCTCTTCTCTGCCTCGGTCTCTGACTGGGGCACCTGCCCCCGAGCCCTAGATCCTGCGAGAAGTGTGAGCTGCCCCCATCAACCTCACCCCCACGCCAACCCCAGTTCCTGGATCTGGACCCTCTCCGCGTGGTTTAGCCCCCCCGCTGACTACCTAACTCAGGAGGGGCAAAGTCTTTCAGCCCTGAGCCACCTTGAACTGACCATGACATGGTCTTTTTGGACACACCCTGTGCCGGCCAGAAGAGGATGGGCTCCCCCCCCTTTTTAGTCTGGTTCCTCCCAAGGTTTCTCCCTACCTAGGGAGTTTTTCTTTGCCACTGTTGCCGTTAGGCTTGCTTTTGGGGGGGTCTAGGCCTGGGTTCCCCCTCTGTTAAGCGTTTTGTGACAATTCTATTGTGAAAAGCGCTATACAAATAAACTTGATTTGATTTGATTTGATTTGCAATGCCGTATGGAAATTCTAAAGGCCGTTGCAAGATGGCCAGGGTCGACGCAGGACTCCTTCATCGTGCGTAATTGCAGTGTGGGGAATCGTCTAGAGGCTGGAGCAGGCTTCCAGGTAAATCACTTTTTTCATTTTTTAATGTGCATAAAATATTTATCTCTACACAATCAGGTGACAGAGGTTATCCTCTGAAGCCATGGCTTCTCACCCCCATAGCGCACCCACAGACAGCAGAAGAAGCCCAGTTTAACACGGCTCATGCCCGCGCACGGTCAGTAGTGGAGCGCACTATCGGGGTGTTAAAGGGAAGGTGACGGTGTGTGGATCGGGATGTTAAAGGAAGGTGGCGGTGTCTGGATCGGGATGTTAAAGGGAAGGTGGCGGTGTCTGGATCGGGATGTTAAAGGGAAGGTGGCGGTGTCTGGATCGGGATGTTAAAGGGAAGGTGGCGGTGTCTGGATCGGGGTGTTAAAGGGAAGGTGGCGGTGTCTGGATCGGGATGTTAAAGGGAAGGTGGCGGTGTCTGGATCGGGATGTTAAAGGAAGGTGGCGGTGTCTGGATCGGGATGTTAACCCCCTGAGGTCGACGGGAGCGGCGCCGCTCCCAGCAGCAATAAAAGTATATTACTATTTCTAATTTCGCGATATTTTATCATACACACGCGACAAAAACATTGACAGAAACCTTAGAATCGCGACTTTCCGATTTGAGCACTGGCAAATCAAATGGGATTTTTTAAATTAGGTTAATTAGACCAAAAGTAAACCTTGTTTTTACTCTGTTTTTTACCTTTTAGTAACGCCCCTTCTATTGACATGGTAACTAGGTGCGAGTTTCGGGGAGGTGGGGGAGGGGCGTGGGGCCATGTGTGAAACGCCGGCGTAAACAACACAAACTGTCCCGACAATTTGAAGCAAGATTTTATACAGACATACAATTTTATTCAAGATGGAAAGATTTTCTGCGCTGCAGTGTTTGAGAGCATCGATGGAAAGCGACGAAGACAATAACTGACGAAGAGTAAGTAACTATATTTGATTTGCCATGTTATCAAATACTCGTATTCAATATATGAATTCGTGTGTGAAATTGCAGCGTAAACAATGTCCCGACATTATATCGGATCTTGTCTGTGTTTACGGTTGCGAGCTGCCAGCAACAGACGGTGTATGCTGATATTTATTTGATTTACCATATTTTCAAATACTCGTGAAAATATATGAATTCCGCGTCTTGTGACGCTATACGAAAAAATCAGAATCATTATGGACTGCTGCGAATAATTAACGGGAGGATATTTAACCAGCTGGCATTCTGTTTCGGCGCTTGGACATTATCTAGCTTAGCTTGATAATAACTATTGTGATTAATGTTTCTTGCCTCTCGAGAACTTGTTTGTGTGCTTATTGTGGTTTAGATTCCCAGCGTTTAGTTTATTCCGAGATTTTGGATACGTTTTGTTTGTTCCTGATCGTTGGTTATTTTGTTTTGTCTTGTTTATGTCTTTCCGTGTCTTCGTGAGACACGGATTTTGCTTTCGTTTTCCTACAGACGTTTAAAGATGAATATCTTAAACTTTTGATCATGTGCCTGTGCCCAATGCCAGACTTTGGATGTTGTCAAACTGGCTTCTGTTGGTCGCGCAAGAAATGCCTAGGCTACTCTGCAAGATGTCTTTGTCTGATGGCCTTTGACCATGATCTTTCAGGTGTGGATCATGAATATTCAGTAAATTAGCATATAGCCCTCCCACAGCCTGAAATAAATGTGACCAGTTCTGATAAAAACAGGTTTTTAGCTATTTAGATCTCATATGTGCTAAAACATTTTCACACCCTTACATAACCAAGACCTTGATGAACAAACGCACATTGGCAAAACAATTCGTCACTATAGTTTAGTGTGTGCTTTCACAACTTTGTGACAGCAGAAAAATTAACTATTTTTAACTTGTGTGTTTGTAGATCTATTTACAAGCTGCATATGATACTGACCAAACTATTGATGGCATACAAATGTAGCTGTGATTGTCCTTCAAATAAAAATATTAAACACTTTGGAGTAAATGTGTGTTAAATTGATGAAATTGAGATAAATATCAGACCATGCCAAAATCAAAAAACATCGAAAAGCTTAGCACGGACCTCAGAGGGTTAAAGGGAAGGTGGCGGTGTCTGGATCGGGATGTTAAAGGGAAGGTGGCGGTGTCTGGATCGGGATGTTAAAGGGAAGGTGGCGGTGTCTGGATCGGGATGTTAAAGGGAAGGTGGCGGTGTCTGGATCGGGATGTTAAAGGAAAGGTGGCGGTGTGTGGATCGGGATGTTAAAGGGAAGGTGGCGGTGTCTGGATCGGGATGTTAAAGGGAAGGTGGCGGTGTGTCTGGATCGGGATGTTAAAGGGAAGGTGGCGGTGTCTGGATCGGGATGTTAAAGGGAAGGTGGCGGTGTCTGGATCGGGATGTTAAAGGGAAGGTGGCGGTGTCTGGATCGGGATGTTAAAGGGAAGGTGGCGGTGTCTGGATGCATCAGGAGGAGGCTGCTGTATGAGCTGCGCACAACCTCAAGATCATTTTTGATTTAGAGATTTCACATCTGGGGGAGTGGCGTACGCACGGGTTTTTAAATGAAATGATCTTAGATCAAAAGTAGGATGGTTTCTACGGAACTTTTTTTCTAGCGCTTGATTGCAGTTATTTTCTCCAAAGACTGTACTGGCAAATATTAAATATAGGGTGTCAATAATTTTGTCAATGCCATTTCAGTTTATTTTATGATTTAGAAGGATGTGTTAAGTTCTGACTCAAGTTTCAGTACCATTAACAGTGAAATAAAGAATTGTGGAGATCAAATGCTTTTGTCAATTTCAACTTCTTTTAGAGAAAATTTAGAGGTTTTTTTTAAACGTGCAAAGGTGCCAATATTTTCGGCCACGACTGTAGTACGTTACTGAGGCTTTGTGAAATAAACATAAAACTAAATAAAACCTCAAATAAAACGTAACTCCATTTTGGAGTGTACCTTGACTTGTTTCTTTTATTAATCCCTCCCTATACTTGGATTGCTAAGCAATTTACCAGGGCAAAGACTTTCTCAAAACAACATCATGAATCCAGTTCCAGTTTCAACACAAATCCAGGCCAGGTCCTCAGTCATGCACAGGTCAGTCCCAAAATCACTTTCTCCATCAAAGAGAGGTTTTATGCTGCATAAATACGAGATTCAGAGACTCGTAAACCTTTCGAGTGGCCCTCCCAGTCATAATTACTGGTGGAAATCTCAAAACTGAATTACTATCCCAAATAACTGACTTGGTTAACTTTGACTCATGACCTTCTGGAAAAATGTCTATGTTCCTATGACTAAAATGGTGAAAATGCTTTTTCCAACTAAAAATGTTTTTGTAATCTTTGATCCTGCAAATTATTTTGTCAACAAAAAATGACAAAACGCTCAATGTGATATTATATACATGGCACACTTGCTATTTTCCTTTATCGTTGAGAACAAGATTGATATTGAATACATTTAATCTGTACATAAAAAGGAGACAGCTGAAAATCAATGTCTTGTCAATATCTTCTCTGTTCTCTCTGAGCTCCAGCTCTTGAATGTGTGCTACTTGTTCTCCTGGGAATACAACTGGTAAGAGTGAGTTTCTGAGGAGCACATGAACGCAGCAATCAACAGAGCAGCACCACTCGCACCAACCTCCCTCCATGTTCTTCCCCACAGGTACTTCACAGCTGGGCGTGGCAGAGCTGATATAGGCCACTGGTGAGGCTTACCCCGCATTCTAACAGGGGGCGATACTAGGCGACTAAATCACCCAGTGGGCGTTGCCCACGCTTGAATGGCTTCCTCAAAAATGCTTCCGACGTGCTTACAAAATTTGTGCATGGTAAACGAATAGTTCATCATAGATTTTGAGAATCTTTATTATAAATATTAGTTGGCTAGCAGTATTGTTTCCTTCAATCATGAACCGCAAACTCAAACTCAGAAGGCTTTTTACAATTGCGGCCATTTACTTGTCTCCGGTACGTTTTTCCAAACGTACCCATGCGATACAAAATTGCCTTTTAACCAACACAAACATTAAATAAGATGTATGTAGGCCATATAAGTTTAGCTAGCTATAAATATTTCTGCTTTTAGGATTAAATAAAGTATGGGGGTACTGCAGACCGCTGTTATCAGTTTCTCCTCATTCATGTTGAAGTGTCAGAACTAGGAACAAAATTTCGGTGTTGTGTTGGTTTCCGCGTGGGAGGTAAAAAGAGCAAGACATGAATTTGATTGGCTCTTACCGGGCAACATTGCCTGAAAGTTCAGAATTTTCTACTTTTCTGGGCCACCGCCACGCCCATAAATCAGACAATCGGTCAGGCACCGGAAGTCGCTCACTCTCATAGAGAATCAATGCATTTCCGGCAGCTCGTCGCCGAATCGCCCCCTGTTAGAATGCGGGGTTACGCGTCAGGTGTGCACACTCTCAGCTGTGTTCCTGGTGTAAAGGTTTCTGTGGCTCCATCTGGTGGCGTCATCATGCCACACATCTCACCTGTACCACCTGACCCCTCAATTCACCACTACACACACTCAGACATCCACACACACACACACACACACACACACACACACACACATACACACACACACACACACACATACACATACACATACAGTCTCTCACACACACACACACACACACACACACACACACACACACACACACACACATACACATACACATACACATACACATACAGTCTCTCACACACACACACACACACACACACACACACACACACACACACATACACATACACATACAGTCTCTCTCTCACACACACACACACACACACACACACACACACACACATACAGAAACAACGCTCTTGCTTTCCGTAAGTAATATCAATATTTTAAAGTTGTTTCAAAAACCTTTGATGTAGAAGGGTCCGACTGTTAAGTTCTTTGTGCCAAGAAAGTGTTTATTGAAGGAACTCTGACGTCTCACATGACGCGTGCGCAGTCCTCCTCATGTATGACCGGGGCTGAAGCTTGGTTTGAGTTGTAAAGATGTCTCTGGAGCTTCGTTTAATAAAGTAGGATCGTTGCTGATTTCACCTTTTTTTGTGTATTTTTATTCTCTATAAATATTGATGCGTTTTTTAAACCTGAACACAAAACAAGCCCACTGTAGTAGCAACGTCATTTGAGGCGTACAAACACAATCTTCCAAGACTCATTATTTTTAGAAAAACAAAACATTTTATTTCACAAATAATCATTAAATGACGACTGTCCTTCATTAATTCAGCAAAATGTAAATTAAGCAATAAAACATGATACAGCGGTCATATTTCAAAGTTCTCAAAAGATTTTAGAAGTTTTTTATGTTTCTTTAATGTTTCGTAACTTAACCCGTAAAATTATATGAACTTCCGCCGCATTTATCAAACGTTCGGAGGCACTTGGGTTCAATCATATCGTGCGCGCATGTTGATAAATCCCAAACAGTCAGTAAATGAGAAGCGCGTTCACGGTCCCTTAATTAACATAATGGCACCGCCTCCGAAATACCATATATGGCGAAGCAGGAAACCCACAAAGATGATCCTCAGGTGAGAAATGGCGTCAAAGAGGCAGAAGAAGAATCTCTCAGACGCAGAGGTGGAGGTAATACTAGATACTGTTCAACAGAACAACCCTGTATTATTCAGCAGCAGAAGCAGTGGGGGTTCTGCTCCACTAAAGGTCCAACTTGGGCAAGCAGTCACAAGACAAGTTCATAGCGTTTCATCTGTTGAACTCAATGTACAAGAAGTCAAACTTAAATGGTTTGATATCAAACTAGAAACTAAAAGATGAATAACTGCATGCAGGCAAAACATTAAAGTCACTGAAGGAGGCCCAGGAACAGCAGAGAAGCTCTCCCAAGCGGAGGAGCGCATCGATGCCATCATCGGTGAGGGGTCGCTGTCCGGCATTATTCCAGAAGGGGAATAATAGGCAAAGGGTGTCGCTGAATGGAGCTTTAATGCGCACATGGGTTTCTATGGCACCGATCGTATTAGGAAGGCCGGCCAGATTCAAAAAGGCCTGTTTGACACCGATTTGTCTCTGCGCACTATAGGGAAATGGAGCATACTCCGGGGCTAGTTTAACAGCAGAATGAAGCACACCGGGCAGTATGTGGCTCATGGAGGGTTGGGATATTCCAGACCGGTCACCAATCTCCCTTTGGAAAGTGCCCTGGCCAAAGAGCCAAGCACTGACAGCACTTGGACATGTGTTGAAATGGCATAAGATCTTCTTGTTTGCCTCGTTCAGTCTGGCTCTAAGATGTTGCACAGCCTCAATAGAAGGGTTCTAGGGAATCGGAACCGGCTCATGAGCCACTCGTCGTCCTTGTCAAAAGAAATCAGACCGGTCCCTGAAAATGCGATCTCGCCGAAGCGCTCTCGCCAATTTCTCTACTAGCTCATGGTCCGCCATTGCAAGCGTGGACTTTACAGCATTTAGGCCTTTAAATAGTATTTCTCATCAATTAATTATTTTTACTTAACTAAAATAGTATTCGCAACCAATTTATGTCAGTTTATTCATCGTGTATTTTCTTTATGATATTTCAGTATTTCAGGACAAAATACGTAGACAAAGAAGCCTATTTAATGACCAATTCCATCAATAAAAGATTCGAGTTAAAAGACGAACTGCGGAGTTTACACACACTCTGCGCGTGGGCTCGGGTTTGTGTACATTTCCTTAGCACGTCCGAACAAGTTGGACTCCCGAAAACTTTGATAAATCCCAATTTTCATGTGTAAATGTTGAATTACGAGAAATGTCGTTCCCATGTTGCTTCATAAATGAGGCCCATTGATTCCATTGCAGACATTTCCACACAGAACTTCGCAAGGGGAAAACCACGACGATAGGTGCATCGCCAGTTATTGGCCACGAGATGGCGCCAACGGGTAACGCAAAGCCCTCGAGGAACAGGACGTGTCTAAATGCGCGGCGCAATAATGACGACATGGTGAGATGATAGAACACTCAATAAAGAGCTTTGGCCTCATATGCGCTGTTTGCTTTTCCCAACAAATTTAGCCCAAAATACAACGAATACACAAGCTTTTAGTTTGAACAAGTCAAGAATGTCAAGGCGTATGGTGGAGAAATGAATCACAGAGACATTCATTCATATGATCGATCGTGCACACATTGCATTTACATATTAAGCATTTAGCAGACGCTCTTATCCAGAGCGACTTACAAGATTTAATACACACATAACTATGTGTGGCAGACAAGACTGTTGTGCATTTCCCCAGTGGAGCAACGTGCAACAGTCTTGGAAAATGGTGATGTGATAAAATGAACAGAAAGAAGACGGGGGAGGCAACTGAACACCTTAAAGGCAGAGTCTCAGCCCAACACGGCCGGGTGGTGACCCTGGAACCCCAATAAACAATTATTACACAAAGAAAGCTAAATGTAAAACTAAATGTAAAACTAAATGTAAAACTTAATGTAAAACTAAATGTAAAACTAAATGTAAAACTAAATGTAAAACTTGGCAGTTGCATAAGCCCAGTTTTCAGCTCTGCGAAGTGTCAGGGGAGCTCCACACTCCCTTCTTTCACACCCCCTTCTTTCACGCCACTCACACATCTCCCCCCACCCTGGGGACCTCCTGTTGCTCAGGACGGGCACGTGGATTCAAACCGCCAACCTCCTGCATCGTAATCTGGAGCTCTACCACCTGCACCACAGAGTCCTTCACAAGCATCTTCTGTCTTTCAGCAACTTAAACGCTACACCTGACAAAATCTGAGCAAAGAAAAAGGAGGCAGTCAGGGGCTTGAACCCCAAACAAAGCTTTAGGAGACAGTGATCATTATTCTGCACCACGGCTCCTTTACCTGTGTTCTCTGATCCTTCTCATGTATTATAGGGAATTAAGGCCAGACCTTACAAATGCAAGATAAAGAGAATGGAAGTGACGGGGCTTGAACCCCAAACATCAGCTTCAGGAGACAGTGATCATTCACCTGCACCACAGCCCCCTCTGCTCTTTGGCTTGTCTAACAGTGAAGGTAAGGCGAGACCTCAAATACACAACATAAATAGAAGGGAAGTGCTGGGGCTTGAACCCCAAACATCAGCTTTGAGAGAGGGCGATCATTCACCTACACCAGTCTTCTCCTTGCTGCTTTCTGTCTCTTAGCAAGGTTAAGGTCAGACCTCATGAACACAAGTAAAATAGAACAGAAAGGCCGGGGATAGAACCCAGTCCTTTCAGGTTGAGAGATAGAGATCATAACCCACACCACATCATCTCCATTCCCACCGGGACCACATACACTGAAAGATGTATGCATTCACTACTGTAAGTTTCTTTGGAGAATTGCATCTGTTAAATGGCATATTTTTATATATATATGTAAACACAAGAGAAAATGATCTGGGCAGCAACCACACCCCTTCATTCAAAAACTGTCACACACCTCCCCCACCCTGGGGACATCCTGTTGCTCAGGGCATGTACATGCATTCCAACCCACAACCTCCTGCATCGTAATCTGGAGCTCCACAGAGACCTTCACACATCCTCTGTCTTTCAGCAACTTAAACGCTACACCTGACAAAACCTGAGCAAAGAAAAATGAGGCAGTCAGGGGCTTGAACCCCAAACAAAGCTTTAGGAGACAGTGATCATTATTCTGCACCACGGCTCCTTTACCTGTGTTCTCTGATCCTTCTCATGTATTATAGGGAATTAAGGCCAGACCTTACAAATGCAAGATAAAGAGAATGGAAGTGACGGGCTTGAACCCCAAACATCAGCTTCAGGAGACAGTGATCATTCACCTGCACCACAGCCCCTCTGCTCTTTGGCTTGTCTAACAGTGAAGGTAAGGCGAGACCTCAAATACACAACATAAATAGAAGGGAAGTGCTGGGGCTTGAACCCCAAACATCAGCTTTGAGAGAGGCGATCATTCACCTACACCAGTCTTCTCCTTGCTGCTTTCTGTCTCTTAGCAAGGTTAAGGTCAGACCTCATGAACACAAGTAAAATAGAACAGAAAGGCCGGGGATAGAACCCAGTCCTTTCAGGTTGAGAGATAGAGATCATAACCCACACCACATCATCTCCATTCCCACCGGGACCACATACACTGAAAGATGTATGCATTCACTACTGTAAGTTTCTTTGGAGAATTGCATCTGTTAAATGGCATATTTTTATATATATATGTAAACACAAGAGAAAATGATCTGGGCAGCAACCACACCCCCTTCATTCAAAAACTGTCACACACCTCCCCCCCACCCTGGGGACATCCTGTTGCTCAGGGCATGTACATGCATTCCAACCCACAACCTCCTGCATCGTAATCTGGAGCTCCACAGAGACCTTCACACACATCCTCTGTCTTTCAGCAACTTAAACGCTACACCTGACAAAACCTGAGCAAAGAGGAATGAGGCAGTCAGGGGCTTGAACCCCAAACATCAGCTTCAGGAGACAGCAATCATTCCACCAAGCCACAGGCATCTCCACTCTCTCAGGTGTCTCATAGTGAAGTTAAGGTGAGATTTCATAAACGCTAGATAAACAACTGCAGTGACAGAGTATGAACCTCAAACATGAGCTTGGGGAGAGAGCTATCATTCCCCCATGGCCATCTGCGAGAACAGAAGAGCTAGGCCTCTAACACAATATACTATATATCTATATCCAACATTGCATTTCATACAATATATGAATAATTGCAGTGATCATAATATAAGCAACACTTTAAAGTAAAGCAGGTTTGTGTCTCCTGCACAATCCCTGGAGCTCCTGCTCGAAGGCAGTTCAGTGTGGAAGATAATCTCCCCTCAGTAGACCCACGGGTACAGTAATGATATTATGAATACAGTAATATTCTGAGTGTATGTAAACGGGGGTGTCCAAGCTGTCCTGGGGAGCCACAGGGTCTGGTGGTTCTGTTTTTCACCCTAAAATTAGCAACCAAACGCCCCAGAAACCAGGTGGGGTTTCTCCTGCACCATCAATTGCTTGAATGGAGTATTCCGTTCTTCTTGGCATCGTCAATTTTACACTATTACACAATTTTACATTTTAAACACGATTTTAAATCCATTTATCCCTTACAATACTAATGGACCTCTGTTAGAATGCCAGCAGTGGGTTATTGCCATGGACTGAGAATATTCTGGGAAAGACCCACTAAATAGACAGTAGTGGGTAGTAGTAGTATGGGCCATAATGAAAGTTTGAATTAAAAAACTCAAAAGGGGCCTTTAGGTGAGACTGTTGCAGTAGCGACCTCGTTGAATGTGGAAGTGTCTCCAGAGACTGTCGGACAGTCAGCTGTGGCAGCACCTCCAATGGCATGGAGGAGGTGGCCAGTCCATCTCAGAGCTAATCTGCTGGCAGCAAAGCAGGACTGGGTCAGGCCAGATCTGGACCAAAGGATAACGGCCTCAACCTTGCTACAGCCTGTAAGCATCTGCACACTCCTTTGCAACCCTTTTCACACTTGCACTTTATACGTTCTCTATGAGCTTTGCAAGCTTGTGGTAGTGATGTCCAGCATGTCCCCATTTCTAGGTATTAAGCCACTTGGCTCCACAGGTCTCCACAGGTCTTTGCTAGCGGCGGGCATTTGAGTTATTTTCAGGGACTCAAATCCTCTGAATGAGTTCACTATAAAGTTCACTGATTCACACGCCTGGGAGAGACGCTGGTGACCGTTGAGGAAAAGAGCAGCACACTGGAGTGATTCCACTGGTGCGTTTATTACAACTCAACTGATTACACACAACTCAATGCATTAGTCACAATATTAACAACATGAGGTTATGTTTATTACAGCTCTACTGATTACACACAACTCAATGCTTTAGTCACAATATTAACAACATGAGGTTATGTCAAAGGAGTTACATTTATCATGAATCACTGTAGATGTAGATCTATATTATTCAATGGATGAATTAAAATATTGTTTCATTTGTATCCACAAATGTTTTCCTTAACCTGGTCAGCGGTGACTCTTAGAATCTTTTTCACCTGATCTTTACGCTCAACCCACAGTGGTATTTCACTGTTACCTCCTCTGGACAAATCTTCAGAGAAGCACAGCTTAAGAAAGCTGGAAACAGCCTCTCAGTGAACGAGTGTTTAAAAGTGTAGAGAGGAGTGTTGTCACTGGGGTCAGAGAATGACACTTCCCTCCTGTCCCAGTCCAGCTGCACTCCAGTCCAGCGTTCTGACACACAGCCCCACTGCATCTGTGAGCATTTTGACCTGTAGCAGCAGACTCACTCTACAGCAGAGACCAGCAAACTCACTCTACAGCAGAGACCAGCAAACTCACTCTACAGCAGAGACCAGCAAACTCACTCTACAGCAGAGACCAGCAAACTCACTCTACAGCAGAGACCAGCAAAACTCACTCTACAGCAGAGACCAGCAAACTCACTCTACAACAGAGACCAGCAAACTCACTCTACAGCAGACACCAGCAAACTCACTCTACAGCAGGGAGCAGCAAACTCACTCTACAGCAGAGACCAGCAAACTCACTCTACAGCAGAGACCAGCAAACTCACTCTACAACAGAGACCAGCAAACTCACTCTACAGCAGACACCAGCAAACTCACTCTACAGCAGAGACCAGCAAACTCACTCTACAGCAGAGACCAGCAAACTCACTCTACAGCAGAGACAAGCAAACCCACTACAGCAGAGACCAGCAAACTCACTCTACAGCAGAGACCAGCAAACTCACTCTACAGCAGAGACCAGCAAACTCACTCTACAGCAGGGAACCTCAATTAAATGTTTAATGTTTGACACCTTAATCCAACACCCACTGCACTAAAGTGGCTATTGAACGAGTGTTTAAAAGCGTAGAGAGGAGTGTTGTCACTGGGGTCAGAGAATGACAGCTCCCCCCTGTCCAAGTCCAGCTGCACTCTGATCCTCTGGGGATTCCTCTTCACAGTGAGGGCTGTAGGTGGGGAGGTCAGGGCTCTGTATTGCCCATAGTACTGCCATATACTCCACACTCCTGCTGCTGGGGTCAGAGTGAAGAGCCCTCTCCTCCTGATGGACTCTTTAGCCACACCCACTATCCAGCTACCTTCATCCCCCACTTCAACATCCCAGCAGTGTCTCCCTGAGCTGAATCCCTCAGAGCCCAGCACACAACGCCACTCATCAAACCTCTCTGGATTATCAGGAACTTGTTGTCTCTCATCTCTGCGTCTCACACTGGTCAGATCCTCAGACAGGGAGAGATCGGGATGTGCTGTGTTTGGGTCCAGAGTCACAGGAGCTGAAGGTGCAGAGAATAAGACATCAGCACTGATCTGCACAAAGGGATACTGTCACACACACATTGGACTCCTATTTATATAAACTGGGTTTCAGAATAACTACCATTATAATGCCAAACTCATGTGTGAGAGAAATGCCAGTATGAAAAGCTAGCGATATTTCATAAGTCTTCAAAAGTTCTATAATCACTGGAAGAAGGAACAAAGCCTGTCAGTATTTGTGTAGCTCCTGTCCTTCCCCTTAAATACAGTAATCACTCTTAAAGCAGCATCTTATTATGAGCACCAGTGAGATTAAGGACTGGCGCTCAGTCTCTCCAGTCCAGGGCTCTTACACAGACAGGCCCAATATGACTCTGACTGGGTTTATCAGCTTGTGGAAAGGATGCTGAAGATTCTCTCTGTACAGTGAGGATGTGGAACACCCTGCCCCCAGTACTCACTGTATTGAACAGTCCCCAGCATCTTCTCCCACACTCTGTACTTCAGATTGCCCAGGTGCTTGGCCACATAAACCAGCACTCCTGAGACCTTCTCTGGAACCTGCAGTGTGCACTGGGCTCTGCAATAATATTCAGGAGTCACTTGTGCTGTGGGGTTGGGTTCATTACAATAGAAGATTATCAGCACCAACATGAGATCTTCATTCTATAAGAAAATGGCTCCATCCCTCCCAGCGTTGTGCCACACAGATATGAAGCAGCCCGACCCCACTGAGGGACACACATTCACAGGAGCGTGGGGGGAGGGGGGATTTATATTAGATGGGAAATATTCATTTCATCATTGATTACATATTTTATAGGGTTCCCTCTAAATATATTTATTAATATTATATTTAGAGGGAAATGCAGTTATTATATGTATTTAATTCACCATTCCCAATTTGTCTTTTCAGTTTGAATGAAATGTAGCATTTTTCTGTGAGGAGACGTTGCATATTATTCCGTATATGTCATTGATAGTTTATTAGCATTGTAGCGTTTTACTTTTGATAATGAACCTGATGAGACAGACATGAGGCTGGAGTTTGCATACCTTTTCACTGTATCCTTGTAGCTCTGAAATAGAGTGAATTATTATCACTGTAGCACAAACTCAATGCATTAATATTGTGTTAATAACCATATTAATATCTGACTGTTAATTGGAAATATGACAAACAAAATGCACTTATAAAGGTTAGCATCACATTTTTCTAAATCTGTAAATAGAAAAGCACAATTTCAATGGAAATATACTCCTCTATAAAGGTTCTTGTCATGATATTTGAAAATACACATGAATATATGGATTAAAGAATAATGTATTAAATCAATGAATGTGTGTGAACAATGATGCCTGTTTATAAAGATTCCTACAGCCAGAGTGAACAGGTCTTACCTGCAGGAATGAGACGTCTTCAGCTCCCAGCTCCTGTTCTATGGCTCTGATTTGTTCTGAAAGGGAGGATATCTGTTCTGTCATCTTCTCAATCTTCTCCTTCACCATCTGACTCTTCTGCTCCTCTTCCTCCCTCAGTGCAGCTATCCTGGCTGCCTCTTCATCTTTTAGGAACTGCTGAAGTTTCTCAAACTCCATCTTTATCTGCCTCTCAGTGCACTGGGCCTGGCTCTGGAATAAACATTATTCACCATCATTTCAGCACAATCCAATGCTGCATTTTCAATACTGTGATTTAAAGGCATCAGTTCAGTACCTTGATGTGCTCTGCTGTTTGATCACAGTCTAGTTTCACTTCATTAAAGGCTTTCAGCTTCTTTTGCAGTCGTGCCAGTGCAGTCCTGAGTTTGTCCTGGAATGAAATGAGTCCACACTTTACTGAGGAAACAGACCGACAGTAAACTTCACTGCCTGTACAGACAGCACAAGAGCCCCTGCTCAGACAGAGGGGAGCCAGAATGGAGACTCAGGTCACAGCTTGTGTCTCTGATTAAGACTCACTGCAGGGGTCTATGTCCCTTAGAGAAATGAGGGACCTATAGCGCCCCTTATTGGCCTTACTGACCTCTGCACCTGCGCCCCCTGTGGTTGATGCTCACTTGTGCCCCCTGCAGGTCTAATCTAGAAACACCTCCAGTTAAGAACATCTGCTTGCACATTACCCTTTCCCATGTTTTTATAACACTTAGTCCAAATTCTGTAATGGTACAATTAATAAATTATGGTTATTTTCAACAGCCTTAAAAAACATATTCCTCTGAACACCCACAGTGAAAGGGACTTTGTAACAATTGTATGCTCAACTCAGATTACATAAATGTACACAGTCAAATTTAAACTGCTGGAAAGCTCAGAGTATGCCTAGGACAAAAAATGGAAGGTATTCCATTGGCGTATGGTGGAGTTTTTGTTTCAAATTTGATCAAAAGATCTCCATAAAATAAACTATCCAAGTGATGTTTAATATTGGTGAGGCAACTTTGTGCATCCAACTGCCCTCTGGTGGTGAGTGTGGGACAGGACAGGTGAGGAACAATGAGGTCTCTGACACAGTGCAGCACCTCTTTGACAGAACACGACAGGTAAAAAGGTGCGACTGCACACAATTACACCACTAATTTAGTGTTATTAATTTAGTGTAAAAAATAAGATTTTAGTGTCAATTTACAGGCAATTTAACAATTCTTTGCTTTAAACTGAACAAAATTAATCCTTGGATACGTTTATGATAAAAACGAAAATAATATAGTGACAAGTGATAGGGATGAAAAAATATGTTATCATAATTATGATATGTCCTATAAGTTAAAACATACTGATGAGATTGATTCCGATTTTTCTCCATTTGGCAAAAGTAAGGAAATTGGTGAAGACCAAGGAACCAGGATGCCAAATACACTGAATATGTTGCAGATCATGGGAAATGACCCCAGTTTGCAATATAATATCCACTGGAATGTGGAATGCATGTTTTCTGGTTTACAGTATATTTGGCGTAGTGACACATTAACAATGATCTGCCCTCTAAGACCACACTGTGTCAGACACACATATCTGAGCCATGAACTGTGACCCCTACTCTACCATGCTGTCCACTGCTCCCTCACACAGCTCTGAGAATGTCTCCATGTTTCAGCCCCTCCCTGTCTCTCTCTATCAGTCATGCGACACGTGGCAACCTTTTTACCAGTGCTTGACTATGGTGATCTGTTTTATATGAATGCTCCTGTCCATTACCTGCACAAGCTAGATGCCGCTTATGACAGTGCACTGAGATTTGTTACAAACTGCAAAGCACTTACTCATCACTGCACTCTGTACGCCAGGGCCGGATGGCCATCACTTACTTTACGGAGGCTCGGTCACTGGTACATGTTCATTTATAAAGCTATGTTAGGTAAGCTGCCTTCTTACATCTGTTCTCTTCTTGCACAGAGACCTGTGGGTAATTACAGCTTGAGATCGCAGGATGTGGTTTTGTTACATGTGCCAAGTGCAAGGACTGTCTTTGGAAAGAGAGCTTTTATGTGCTCTGCTCCGCTTGCTTGGAATAGTCTCCAAAAAGACTTGAAACTAAGCGAAATGGTCCCTCTACCTGATTTTAAAGCTCGCATAGGTGAAATGTTAAATGATTCAGCTGGTACTTGTCAATGTGTGTAGGTATTTTAACTTCTGACTTCCAAATGCACTTTCCTTTTGTTTTTCTGTTGTGTACTGTATGTTCTGTCTGTAACTTATTTGCTGCTATGTTGGCCAGGTCTCCCTTGAAAAAGAGATTGATGATCTCAATAGGACTACCTGGTAAAATAAAGGTAAAATTAAAAAATTAAAAAAAGTTAGGAGCGGTGCAAAGTGCAATCAGACCTGAGAACTAAAACGCCTCCTTTTGTGATCATAAAACTTTGTAAATATCAAATTCCTGAGCAATTAAATTATTAAAAACATTTTTATTTACCTTAAATTGTAATAACCTAAGACAAGGTCTCAGTAGGTCAAAACTGAAAAGCTGAACTTTTTAAGGATCTTACTCATTTTGAATCCAAAGGTTTTAAACATAAAAAGTCAATTGATACTTATCAACTGCAATAAAGAATGTAATTGAATTTTTTAACTGTTCTGTTATCAGATAATTACCTTATACTCTTCTGCTGCCTCCTGAACTGGTAGCAGTTTTATGTTTTTTGGAAGTTTGGCAGACAAGGCAGACGGGTATTTGATCCTCCAAACAGAAGAGTTTGAGTTTCTCACTGTGCAGACTGCAGAGCTCTTCAGATCCTGCTGTAGCTCTCTGACTTCTCTCCTTTAAGAACACCTCACAGGCATTCCTCAGAGATAGGTTACGGGGAGGGTTCTCTATAGAAGATTTTTTCCTGCAAACTGGGCACTCCCGAGATCCTTTCTGTTCCCAGCACTTCTGCAGACAGGCTTTACAGAAGCTGTGGCTGCACTTCAGTACAACAGGATCCGTGAAGATTTCAGTGCACACAGGACAGGAGAGCTCCTCTTCCAGCAGAGAAAATATGCCCGCCATTCTGTCTGTCTGTTTTGAGCTCAGTAATGGCTTCTGATAAAACTAGTTTAGTTTCACTTTTACTAAAAGCTGTTTCTCAAACTGTAGCTAAACAAGAAATGTCTCAAAAACTAGACTATGATTCCTCTTCTTCTCAGACTTTGTCTTTTGTTAGTTTAAATGTATTTATTAGAGTATTACACATAGGAGGCATGTTGTATAGTCCCCACTGTAACTAAAGCGTCTGTCTGTGAGCAGGGCTGTACCTCCCTCTACCTGTTAGACACACCTCATCAGAGACATCCCTTCCTGCAGGGGACAGCATTGTAGCACTGGGGTTAGAGTGTGGCTGATCTGTCAGCACTTTCACATCAGGTAAACTCTGGTACCACATCCAGCCTTATCATCGCCTGATTTTGTAAAATCAAAACTCTTGTCATTTTTATTTACGCTGCATCGGTATTAAGAAGAATGAGTACTATTATTTGTGAAGTAGCGAAGTAGTTTCTTTAGTATAATGTATTCAATTCTCTCTCACACACACACACACATTCTCTCTCTCTCTCACACACACACACACACACACACAGGCACACACACACTCTCTCTCTCTCACACACACACACACACGTTGTTGAATATGTGAACAATATAAGAGTCAACCATTTGGTTCAAACCTACAGTTGTGGCCAAAATTATTGGCACCCTTGCATTTGATGTAGATGATGTTCAATATCTTCTGAAATAATTTGAAATTGAAACAACTTTCAGTCTTCACACGTTCATCTGTTTGATTTACAACAGCAACCGATCAATCAATAATAATAAAAATAAAAATATATATTTTATGGCTTCAAAATCGAAAAGTGGCCATGACACAATTATTGGCCCCCTTTAGAGAAATTTAAATAAATTTGGTTGGAGGAAATACATTCTCGTTTGCAGAGTAATTCATCTCACCTGTGACAGGTTCCAGGTGCCCACCTGGTATAAATTAACCAATTATCCATTTTAAAGTGAGAAAACAGCCTGTTCTGCTACCCTGTTCCTCTGTGACAATGAGGATGTCAGAAAAACTATTATCACCAAACATAAGCGCTCACAAGGATATTCCTGTGTCCACAGTTCACAATATTATCAAGAAGTTTGCTGCTCATGGAATTGTTAAGAATCTCCCAGGACGTGGTGGTAAGAGGAAAATTGATCCCAGATGTCATCGAAGGTGCGAGCCATTGGAAAAACATCTCGTATGACATCCAAAGATCTCAAGGCTGACCTGGAGAGGTCTGGGGTAATGGTTTCAGCCCGTACCATACACCAGACACTGAACCAAGAAGGGCTTTACGGTCGGAGGCCAAGGAAGACCCCACTGCTATAAGAGAAACACAAGAAGGCCCGATTAATCTTTACCAAGACCCACCTAAGCAAGCCTAACCCCGCATTCTAACAGGGGGCGATTCGGCGACAAGCTGCCGGAAATGCATTGATTCTCTATGAGAGTGAGCGACTTCCGGTGCTTGACCGATTGGCCGATTTATGGGCGTGGCGGTGACCCAGAAAAGTTGAAAATTCTGAACTTTCGGGCGATGTCGCCCATGTCTTTCTCTTTTTACTTTCCACGCGGAAACCAACACAACACCGAAATTTTGTTCCTAGTTCCGACACTTCAACATGAATGAGGAGAAACTGATAACAGCGGTCTGCAGTACCGCCATACGTTATTTAATCCTAAAAGCATAAATATTTATAGCTAGCTAAACTTATATGGCCTACATACATCTTATTTAATGTTTGTGTTGGTTAAAAGGCAATTTTAGATCGCATGGGTACGTTTGGAAAAACGTACCGGAGACAAGTAAATGGCCGCAATTGTAAAAAGCCTTCTGAGTTTGAGTTTGCGGTTCATGATTGAAGGAAACAATACTGCTAGCCAACTAATATTTATAATAAAGATTCTCAAAATCTATGATGAACTATTCGTTTACCATGCAAAAATGTTGTAAGCACGTTGGGAGCATTTTTGAGGAAGCCATTCAAACGTGGGCAACGCCCACTGGGTGATTTAGTCGCCTAGTATCGCCCCCTGTTAGAATGCGGGGTAAGTCCTTGTGGGAAAATGTTTGTGGACCAATTGAACCAAATTAGAGCTCTTTGGCAATGCAGATCAGCGCTTTGTTTACAGATAATGAAATGAAGCTTTTAAAGAAAAGAACACCCTACCTACAGTCCAATATGGTGGAGGTTCCATGATGCTGTGGGGCTGCTTCACTGCCTCTGGTACTGGACGCCTTGAACGTATTAAGGGCATCATGAAATCAGAGGATTACCAAGGCATTTTGGAGCAAAATGTGCTACCCAGTGTCAGAAAACTGGGTATCAGTCAAAGGTCATGGGTCCTCCAGCAGGACAATGACCCAAAACACACATCCAAAAGCACCCAGGAATGGCTCAAGAGAAAACGCTGGACTGTTCTGGAGTGGCCAGCAATGAGTCCTGGGGCCTCATTTATAAAACATGCTTACGCACAGATTTGATCTTAGAATGTGCATACGCTCAAACCCACACCAAAGTGCACATTTATAAAAAGTATTTGACGTGGAAAAGTACTTAGCTCCAATTCTGTGCATCTAGCTAATTGTCATCACCACTGCCTACTTGCTCAACACTGTATACACCTGCGTACTCCATAAAAAATGTCTATCGCTGTATTACTGCACTGATCTCTTGCGCTAACTATGATTGTTCCTACCATGTATTTATGCACATCTTGTAAGTCGCTCTGGATAAGAGCATCTGCTAAATGCTTAAAAATATAATATAATGTAAATGTAATGTAAAATGTATTCGGAAATCTAAGAGCGCCAACATGTCGTCTGCTGCCTAATTGTTTCCTCATTATTATTATTATTATTATTATTAGTAGTAGTAGTAGTAGTAGATGCTGTTGTAGTTGTAATGGTTTGCACAATAAAGTTATTCAAATCAAATCAAATCAAATCAGCCTTTATTGTCATTGTACATGTACAACGAAATTTGAGATGCAGTCCTTGACTGTGCCGAAAGAAAGATACATAAAAATAACTTATAAAACACTATATAAAAATAATAAATACACTAAAAGGAAATTAACATAAAACCCACATCCACATTCTGCTGTCATTCACATTGCACAACAACCTTAATATTGCACTTAAAACCTATTGCATTAAAAACGTATTGCACATTCAAGGTTTAGCAGCGTTTAGTGCAGTTATTGCTCTGGGGTAAAAACAGTTTTTTAGTGTGTTTGTCCGTGTTTTTATTGCTCTGTAGCGTCTGCCTGAAGGCAGCAGTTCAAGCAGATGGTGTCCTGGGTGGGATGGATCCCTAAACATTTTTGAGGCTTTTTTGACAACGGGAACTATGTAGATCTTCCAGTGAGGGGAGTGGGCAGCCAATGATGTTCTGGGCGGTGGTGATGACCCTCTGGAGCGCTTTCCTCTCTGCCACTGTGCAGCTGGCAAACCAAACACAGATGCAGTATGTCAGTATGCTCTCTATGACGCAGCGGTAGAAGGACACTAGCAGTTTTGGGGTGAGGTGGTTCTTCCTGAGGATCCTCAGGAAGTAAAGTCTCTGCTGTGCCTTCTTAACCAGCGCTGTGGTGTTGGCGCTCCAGGTTAGGTCCTCCTCTATGTAGACGCCCAGAAAACAGAAGTCCGAGACCCTCTCCACACAGTCCCCTCTGATGTAAAGAGGCTGAATGTCTGTTTTGTTCCTCCTGAAGTCTATGATGAGCTCCTTTGTCTTGGTGGTGTTAAGGACCAGGTTATTTTCCAGGCACCATCCGGACAGCCGCTCCACCTCGTCCCGGTATGCGGATTCATAGGCCTACTCTAACCCTCTGTGAACGCTCAGAAAGGAAGTCCTTAATCCAAAGGCAAATGGAGTGTGATAGACCCAGGTCTGTCAACCTGGTCACCAGTCTGTGGGGGAGGATGGTATTGAATGCAGAGCTAAAGTCCATGAAGAGCAGCCTGGCGTAGCTCCCCCGCTGCTCTAGGTGGGTCAGGGCAGCATGGAGAGTTATGGCTATGGCATCCTCCGTGGACCTATGTGCTCTGTATGCAAACTGGTGTGTGTCCAGTGTGGGTGGAAGGCTTGAGACAATGAACCAATTTCTCAAAGCACTTCATTATGACAGGTGTGAGTGCCACAGGACGGTAGTCGTTCAGGCTGCTTACCGCGGTCTTTTTTGGCAGTGGAACTATGATGGATGACTTCAGACAGGGCGGGATGGTGGACTGGGATAGGGACTGGTTGAAGATCTTGGTGAAGACCCCCGCCAGCTGGTCTGCGCATTCCTTCAGCACGCGTCCAGGGACGCCATCAGGACCCGTAGCCTTCCTTGGGTTCACCGCCCTCAGTATGCTCCTCACCTCACGCTCCTCCACCGTGAGGATGTGGCTGCTAAGAGCAGGTGGATGTGATGTTGCTGCCTCCGGTGACTTCACCTCGAAGCGGGCAAAGAAGAGGTGCAACTCCTCTGCCAGCGAAGTGTCACCGTCAGCAGCTGTGAGGTTGCTGGGTCTGTAGCTGGTGATGTGCTGAACCCCCTGCCACACCTGCCTTATGTTGTTAAATATTAATAAATTAAAACAACATAAGCTAGGTTACTTGTGGAAAACAAAACAAAAACGCACATTGGTTTTCCAAAACTGCCCCTATTAGCATAATTGACACATCCTTGAAGGAAATGTATTTAATATAAATACTATGGTTTCACACGTGTAAAACATTTAGGTCAATCTATAGGCTATAAAATGTCCAATAATGCAGTGGTTTGCAAGAGGCAGCATTGGCACTTCTCAAAGATATCGCCCACCGCGCAATAAGAAGGGAACGAGTTATTCGAGATCGGGCAGACTTCTTTGCGCATGATGACGAATGGCTGATAAGCAAGTACCGTTTGCCGAGAGCTACGTTATTAGAGCTTTGTGCCCAGATGGGCCTGAATTTACAGAGACGCATCAACTGCAACCAGGCCTGTTGAGGTTCCTGGCTACAGGAACATTCCAAAGAGAAATTGGTGACTGGTCAGCCATATCCCAGCCATCGGTTAGTAGAATTATGCCAGCTGTACTTTGAGGCATCATTCGTTTGTCCCCTCAGCTAGAGGAAAATAATTTGCGCCCGCGTTCCACAGCGCACGCTACGCCTCTACTTGGCACAGGGAAGGAAAAACTGTTCTCCTATGGTTATATATATATTTTTTTACATTTACTTTTTGGCGACCCCACCATTACCCTTTGGCGACCCCAAGTGGGGTCGCGACCCATAGTTTGAGAACCGCTGGTCTAGAACATTGTTTCCCAAAGACTGGGTCGCGACCCACAGCTGGGTTGTATGAGATTTTATTAGGGTCGCCAAATAAATTTGCGGATTTTTTTTCCACAGTATGTATAGGCTTGTTTAAGAATTATATATGCAGTACAAGTACCAGCCGAACACCAGTCAGCTAACATTAGCCAAACTACCGCCAGTGATGGAAATCAGCATGAGGAAGGACGCCAGTCTGAGGGTGGATGGAACTGTGACATTCAACCGGCTGATGACGGCTCCCATGCGGTCGAGGTAGGCCTGCCAAGATCGATACAATCAGATGAAGCGCCTCCTCCCAAGAAGAGAAAATCAGGGGCAACTGGGGCAAGGCCATACAAAGTATATTTTTTGCAATATGGTTTTGTTAATTGTTCCAATTCGAACTAGGACGCAAGACCCTTGTGTGTTATATGCAACGAAAACTCGCAAATGAGAGTTTGAAGCCAACCAAATTAAAAATACATTTATTAACACTGCACCGCGAGTTGGCAAATAAACCATTGGATTTCTTTAAAAGAAAGGCACTGGAAATTAAATCATCGGCTGGGGTTCTTCGTAGAAATGTAACAATAAATGACAAAGCCCAGCTAGCGTCCTATATGGTTTCTTACCGTGTAGCCAAAGAGAAACAGCCCCACACTATTGCAGACAAATTAATCCTGCCTGCCGCAATAGACATGGTTAGCACAGTCATTGACGAAAAGTAAGCGGAAAAATTTAAATGTATCCCCCTGAGTAACAACACTGTTTCCCGAAGAATTAATGACATTTCAGACAACCTTGAGGAACAGCTTATTTCGAGACTAAAGACAGCAGGGGATTTTTTAATACAGCTCGATGAGAGCAGATGTCTCAGATTGCGCAACTTTGTTGGTTTAGGCTACGTAAGGTACGTGTGGGAAAATGAATTTGTGGAGGACTTGTTATGTTGCTTGATTATTTCTACTGGAACGACAGGTGAACAAATATGTTCTGTATTCAACAACTATGTGGTTACAAAGTACGGATTAGACTGGGGCAGTTGTAAAGGAAGCTGCATTTTTACATTTACATTTTAAGCATTTAGCAGACGCTCTTATCCAGAGCGACTTACAAGATGTGCATTAATACAAGGTAAGAACAATCATAGTTAGCGCACAAGATCAGTGCAGTAAAACGGCAATAGACATCATTGCAGGCGTCTGCATATCATACCTGTGACATTGGGAAAGAAAAGGTTAGTGGGTGTTTATTTTTTATTTTTTAGAACAAGTAAACAGTGGTGACGACAGATTGACTAGATGGACAGTGTTCAGTGGTAGTGGAGTCTGAAGAGGTGGGTTTTCAGCCTCTTGCGGAAGATTGGAAGTGATTCCGCAGTCCTGACCAATTGCGGGAGGTCGTTCCACCAACGAGGGACCAGGACAGAGAAGAGGCGAGACCGCAAGGAGCGGCTGCCAGGCGCCTGGAGGGATGGGGCAGTCAGTCTGCCAGCGGAGGCGGAGCGGAGGGGTCTGGACGGGGTGTAGGACGTGATGAGTGACTGGAGGTATGGGGGAGCAGTACCTCTGGCCGCTTGAAAAGCAAGCACCAGTGACTTGAATCTGATGCGTGCTGCGATGGGGAGCCAGTGCAGAGAGGAGAGTAGAGGGGTGACGTGGGTGAACTTCGGCTGGTTGAACACCAGGCGAGCAGCAGCGTTCTGGACTAGTTGCAGTGGCTTGATGGCACAGGCCGGAAGGCCTGCCAGCAAGGAATTGCAGTAGTCCAGACGTGAGATCACCAGGCCTGGACCAGGAGTTGAGTGGCCTCTTGGGTGAGGAACGGTCGGATCCTCCGGATGTTGTGGAGGGAGAAACGGCAGGTCCGGGAGATCGCTGCAATATGGCTCGAGAAGCACAGCTGGGTGTCCAGGGTTACCCCAAGACTCCTGGCAGACTGGGACAGAGACACTATGGAGCCTTCCACGGTGATTGACGCATCAATCATCGGGGAGCCCTTCGCTGGGAGGAAGAGCAGCTCTGTCTTCCCCAGGTTCAGCTTCAGGTGGTGGGTGGACATCCATGCGGAGATGTCAGCCAGGCATGCAGAGATCCGTGCCGGGACCTGGGTATCAGATGGAGGGAAGGAGAGAAAGAGTTGAGTGTCATCAGCATAACAGTGATAGGAAAAACCATGAGCAGAAATAACAGAGCCAAGTGACTTGGTGTACAGAGAAAATAGGACAGGGCCTAGCACCAAGCCCTGCGGGACACCGGTAGAGAGGGTGCGGGGAGAGGAAAGGGATCCTCTCCAGGCCACCTGGTAGGACTGGTCAGCCAGGTAGGACTCAAACCATGTCAACGCAGATCCAGAGATTCCCATCTCGACGAGAGATGAGAGCAGGATCCGGTGGTCCACGGTGTCGAATGCCGCCGACAGGTCGAGGAGGAGGAGGACGGAGCTAAGGGATCGGGACTTAGTGACGTGAAGAGCCTCAGTGACCGCAAGGAGAGCAGTCTCTGTGGAGTAGCCTGCTCTGAACCCAGATTGGTTAGGATCAAGCAGGTCGTTCTGGTAGAGATGAGCAGACAGTTGATTATAGACAGCCTGCTCTAACGTTTTGGAGAGGAATGGGAGGAGAGAGACAGGTCGGTAGTTAGAGATGACAGCAGGATTCAGAGAGGGTTTTTAAGGAGGGGACAACCTGAGCGCATTTGAGGGAGGAGGGACAGAGCCAGAGGAAAGAGAGGAGTTAATGACATTGGAGACAAAGGGGAGGATGTCCATAGCAATGGACTGGAAGAGGGGGGAAGGAATGGGATCAAGAGGGCAGGTGGTGGGACGGTGGGAGAGAACAAGTTGAAGGATGTCCGAGTCAGGAGGGGTGAGAAGGAGGACAGAGGAGGGGAGGTTTAGGTAGCGGGATGGGAGAGGGAGAGGTAGGGGGAAGGAGTTATGAATGGCCTCAACCTTCTCGTGAAAGAAGGATGAGAAGTCATCGGTGGTTATAGAGGAGGGGGGTGGGGGAGGAGGAGGGGTGAGGAGAGAGGAAAACGTAGCATAAAGTTTACGTGGGTTGGAAACAGAAGATTGAATCTTAGAAAGGAAAATGCAGACTTAGCAGAGGAGAGGTTAGTGGAGAAGGAAGCCAGGAGTGTGTGGAAGTCAGACAGAGCTATAGGGGATTTGGATTTTCTCCATTTCCTTTCTGCCGCACGCAGCTTCAGTCGGTTAGCCCGAATGGAATCGGTTAGCCAGGGGGCGGGGGGTCGGAGACGAGCAGGTTTAGCGGATAGAGGACAGAGTAAGTCAAAGGAGGAGGAGAGAGAGGACAGTAGGGTGGATGATGCTACCTCAGCAGGTAGCTAAGAGAAGGCATCAGTAGGGGAAGGGAAGATAGGGACAGTAGCTGACAGGGCAGCGGGTGAGAGAGAGCGGAGGTTGCGACGGACAAGGACAGTGGGAGCAGGTGAAGATGGTTTAGGCACAGAGGGGGGGGAGGGAGAAAGACAGAAAGCAATGGTCAGACACATGTAGAGGTGATACCGTAATGTTGGGTGAGGCGCAGTTCCTGGTGAAGACCAGGTCCAGTTGGTTACCGGCCTTGTGGGTGGATGGGGATTCAGCTATGGTGAAGTCAAAGGATTGAAGCAGGGGGAGGAATGCAGAGGTCTGGGAGGTCTCTAGCTGCAGGTTGAAGTCCCCGAGGAGTAAGACGGGGAGTGCCGTCCTCAGGGAAGGCACTGAGTAGGGCATCCATCTCGTCTAGAAACTCCCAGTGGACCTGGAGGGCGATAAAGAACAATGATGTGCAGTTTACATGGAACAGTGACAGTGACAGCATGAAATTCAAGGAGGAGGGTGAGAAGTGAGGAAGAGGAACAATACCAAATCTCCACAGGGGGGAGATGAGTATACCTGTCCCTCCACCTCTACCTGAGGGTCGTGGAGTGTGGGAGAAGGTGTAGGTGGCAGAGAGAGCAGCAGGCAAGCCAGCAAGCTGCTGGCAAAGACATTGTGTGGAATCATTGCTTCATTCATCGACAGGCGTTGGCATGCAAAGGAATGCCTCCCGATCTAGACAAAGCACTAAAATAACTTATCCGCGTTGTAAACTTTATTAAAGGCAGCGCATTCAACAATCTGCTTTTTGATCAGCTGTGCACTGACATGGGGGCGGAGCACACGCACCTACTGTTTCATACGGAAGTGCGCTGGCTGTCAAAAGGCAGAGTTCTGAGCAGGGCGTATGAACTGAGAAACGAAATTCATGCTTTCCTCCTCGAGAAGAAGTCCTCCCTTTGTTCACTGATGATTGGCTTTTCATTTTGTCGTATCTGGCAGATATCTTTTCATCCCTGAACGAGCTGAATTTGAAATTGCAAGGACAGCACGACGATGTTTTCAGAAATTGGAAACATGTTCTCACTTTTCAAAAGTCCCTGAAGCTGTGGCTAGCTGTCAGCCAGCCAAACCCAAGCCACTACATGTTTCCCACTGTGTTACAGCACATAGAGGAAAATTATGTCACTGACACAGATGTGAAACGTCTGACTGGACTTATTCAGACACACATAGTTGCACTCATAGATGTATATATACGCCATTTAGCAGATGCTTTTATCCAAAGCTGCTTACAGTAGTGAATGCATACATTTTCAGTATATGTGAAATGGGGGGATTGAACCCACAACCTAAGCGTTGCCAACGCCGTGCTCTACCAACTGAGCCACAGAGAACCACTTCACACAGATAACTTTGATCGCTATTACCCAACGGAGAGATATGACATTTTGAGTGAACAAAGGTGGATTCTAAATCCCTTTGAAGTTGAAACCCCAGAGTCATTTCTGGATCTGGGACTAACTCCTGCTGAAGAAACAGAGCTGTTACAGCTGAGCAGCGATCGCACGCTGAAAAGAAGACATGAATGCATGCCATTATCTTCATTCTGGATAGGCATCGAAGCTGAATATCCTGCCCTAAGTAAGGCAAGCATTTTGCTACTTATCCCCTTCACAACGACATACAAGTGCGAGTTTGGATTTTCTGTTCTGACAAAAATGAAGACAAAACATAGAAATAGACTGAATGCTGCACCCGATATGCGCGTTGCTCTCTCCTCCTGTACACCGGACTGGAACACTATACTAAAAAGCAAGCAAGCACACCTATCACATTAGCCAGGATAATGTGACTAATTAGAGGGCCTAGATATGCCATGGAATAGATCTGGTGTGTTTAACAAATGTAGGCCTATTGTTGACTTTTCGAATTGATTGATCTACTTACTATACGTTTGATAGCTGCACTTAAACACATAGGCCTAGGCTGCATGTTCTGATAATAGGCTATGCTGCATTAAAATTTTAATAAATAAATAAACTTAAACTTCAACACGTATTTGATAGTAGGCAAGGCCTATTGAATGTTTGTAGGCCTGTTGTTCTGATAGGCCTAATTGATAGGCCTAATTTATAGGCCTTGGTTGAATCTATATATGAAAGGCTATCATAGGCCCATATATTTAGGCCCATATGTGTGTTTTCAATAACACCTGCATAAAACAAAGTTGTTATTTATAAAACGTTTAGGCAGGCAT
>JAINUG010000983.1:0-38095 GCA_029706075.1 Aldrovandia affinis | reverse complement strand
ACACAAACACGTACGCATACACTTGCACACATACGCACCCACCTAACCACAGAGCAGAATGGAAAAGTCACAGAGAGGTGAGATCAACTCAAGCCAGGAAACTGTGCGAATAGACCATTCAGACAGAGTACCCAAGATCACGTTCAACAGACCATTCAGACAGAGTGCCCAAGATCACGTTCAACAGACCATTCAGACAGAGTGCCCAAGATCACGTTCAATAGACCATTCAGACAGAGTGCCCAAGATCACGTTCAACAGACCATTCAGACAGAGTGCCCAAGATCACGTTCAACAGACCATTCAGACAGTGCCCAAGATCACGTTCAATCTACAACAATACACACAGCTCTGAGTCTACACATAGCTTTGAATCTACACACAACACACACACTACACACAGCTCTGAATCTACACACAACACACACACTACACACAGCTCTGAATCTGCACACAACACACACAACACACAGCTCTGAATCTACACACAGCACACACAGTACACTGAAACTACACCTGCCTACATTAATTCACACTCTGATTCAACACCAATAAGAACGGGCAGTTCAGGCCACTACATGCTACCCCATTCTCAGATTTGATTGGCTGCTATTTAAACTCACCCAATGTGATGCAGAGGGTAATATTGAAGACACAATACTCTGTATATTTTGCAAAGAAAATGTGGAGTTAATATGTGTCCTTAACTTCACTTGGAGGTGTGGAGTGGAACAGAACAGGAATCTAAACCCTGGTCAATATTTACATACATTCATTGGCTCCCCCTGGTGTCACTTGCACAACACTACGGTTGAATTTCTGCTCTTCCTGCTTTATAGATGGCCTGGTCCTGCTGTGGCCCAGAAAGCCTGGATCTGTTTGAGCACTAGTGTCAGAAGCGGGATCTGGCAGTCAATCTGGACAAGGCCAGAACTATGGCATTCCAGAGGAAACACCTTTAACCCAGCAAGCACACAACATAATTTCACATTTTTACAACATGGCAGTTAGGTTATAATAATATATGCCATTTAGCATACGCTTTTATCCAAAGCGACTTACAGTAGTGAATGCATACATTTTTCAGTATATGTGGCACCAGTGGGGATTGAACCCACAACATAAGCGTTGCTAACACCGTGCTCTACCAACTGAGCCACAGAGAACCACAGGTTGTGGGGAATATACACGTGGTAGCAGCCTTCCGGTCTCACCAGCTCTGGATCTGCCACCCAGATCGCAAGAACACATTTCTCTTATTTTCTGTACGTTTTTTTTTGTTGTTGTACAAAGTTAGGGAAATGTTGTTTTCTTGTGAATTTTCTTATTTTCTTACAGTTTTTCTTGATCGCTTACACACTATAACTGGGCCTATTAACTAAACATCCCAAACCATGACGCCATCTACCAAAAGACAGACCCATTATGGCCTCCCCGCGTGGTCCAGTGGTTACAACGTCCGGCGCTGGCCACGGGAGACCGGGGTTCAATTCCCCGTCTCGCCAAGTGTCAGCTCTGGCCGGGAGTGCCACCAGGGGGCGGCGATTGGCTGTCCGCCCCAGGGAGGGGGAGGGGAGCCGACGTGGCGTTCGCTGCGTATAGTGGCCCTGTAGTACCGGGTTACGGTCGACGGCCTGCGGGTGCCGTCTCGTAGAGCGTCACTTCGCCGTCACTACCGTCACAGGACTACGGCAGCGAACTCACATTACTAGGGGGATTGACGTAAAAATAGCGCGGGTCTAATTGGCTACCAAATTGGGAGAAAATGGGATAAAATCAGAAACAAATAAAATAAAATAAAAAGACAGACCCATTTCCCAAAACTATAAACACTATTCCCCTGTTTTCACATAATTCAGATTTGTTGAACTTTTTGTGAAAAACTCTACACACAAATCCTTCATTTATCACTGGCTGCACCATGTGCTCATTTAGAAAGCACTGGCATTCAATATCATTAACTCAAGTGATTACAACTTGACCCCAATTAACACACAATTCCCCAGGTGGAAACACTAGGAGTCAAAATTGTTCACACACCAATCAGAACCTCAGGATAGATAGATAGATAAAAGGGCCATGGGTCAGTTTACTTGTCCAAAAGAAGCAACGGTGATCAATACGTCCACATCAGTGCACAGTACACAGATGACCTCTCCTGGTCCAAGCAATCGGACGCGGCAGTAAAAACTGCCCAAAAGCGCCTATACTTCCTGAGGAGACTCAAGAAGTTTGGCATGTCTGTCAAAACTTTAACCAACTTTTACAGGTGCACTATTGAGAGCATTCTCACTGGCTGCATTACTACCTGGTACGGCAGCTGCTCCGCTGCTGATCGCAAGGCCCTCCAAAGGGTGGTGAAGACAGCGGAGCGCATCATTGGCTGCCACCTCCCCTCCGTGCAAGGCATCTACCACACACGATGCCTTAGGAAAGCACGGAAAATCATAAAAGACTACTGCCACCCAGGCCATGGACTGTTCTCGCTGCTGCCGTCTGGCAGATGTTACCGGAGCATCCGGGCACGGACTACCAGACTCACGAACAGTTTTTCCCCCCAGGCCATCAGGCTTCTCAACCAGCAGCATTAATCTCAGTGATCACATTGATCACATCATCACCCCAATGTGTTCTCTAATCACTTTGTATGTACATTAAATGCACATCACCTCATTTAAATGCACATATCCATCGGCACTACTTTACTTTATATTTATATATTTAAAACCCTTATTCTACTGTCTATATTCCCCCTTCTTACTGGTTCCGGAACTGCTACAATTGTTTAATGTTTAATGTTTACTGTTTTTCTGTTATGTATGTTTCTGCTATTGGTCACTACTTAGTTGTTGCTTGCCATGTCCCAAGAATTTCATTATTCAGAATGACCTTGTGTTATACTGTGCACTTGACAAATAAAAACACTTTGACTTTGACTTTGACAGTAGCTCTGCCTGGCCACACATCACATGTCACATTCAGTGTTCATGGTGACCTAGTTAAGCAGATATCCTCAACGCTCCTGAAACAGTGTAGACGTTATAAACTCACTGTAAGACTGTAGGGATACAACAACATGGCTGTAATGTTCTAGACATTAGCCTTTGGTTGTGATGTTGTAGAGGCATTAGCATCTTGCTGTGTTGTAGAGAAATAAAAACATGGCTGCAATGGTTTAGTGTTATTCGTATAGTGTTATTTGGTTAGTAGCTGTGTTCACTGCTGAAGTAGGGAATTTTGGGACAGTCTACACTCACTAGAAAGGACTCCAATGCCCCAGAGGCTTGTTACCCACAATCCACCTCTGTAAGGCTGAGTGAGGAAAACATGCCCATCATGTAATGACTGTGGTCTGTAATGTAATTATAATCTGTCATTAGCATATTGCTCCTGTAATAGTTATGTACTATCCATTGCATGTGTAAAGAGGGTCTGGAGTAAAACGCTGATCTGAGATCAGGCCTTAAAGATTCCCTGGAGTAAAGCGCTGATCTGAGGTTTTTTGCCCGCCTCATTCTACAAGAGCAAATCCTCTGGTTGATCAGGGATGTACAGTCCTTTGAGACTGTAGTGGCAGATTGTAACTACAGAGACTCATAATTAATCTTGTCATAAATGCTCTAGTTAATCACATGGATGAGATTAATTAGCACCAGTTACATGTAATCCAAACAGGCCACAGTGACACCTGGTGGATAGTCAGCAGAATGCATGTGGAGAAACAAGTTCCAGAAGAACTCGTGGCCCTAGCAACAGTGCATATTTAATAACCTTATAAAAGTAATTACACAAACATGAATGATACTCAATAGATTTAAAAATATATACACAAAAATTAAAAAAGAACTTGATAACTGTAAAACATTTTTGGAATGATTTTGTCCAAAGGCACAGACATCCACTAAAAACAGCACAAGACTCTCCCAGAACTCTGCTGTTACCGGCCAAGTCTGGAAGCCGGACAAGAGAAAGCGCCGGGTTGTCGTACATCTCCAAGGCGTGTGGCGGCTTCTCATCGCCATGGCAGCAGCAGCAGCAGCAGGCCCCTGCCGCGGTGGGTTTCGAGCGAGCGCGACCAGGCGGGCAGGAAGTCCCAGCTGCGCAGAGCAGCGGGCAGGAGCCGCGGCCAGCGCGACTGCAGCAGGGTCACCACGGCGACCAGCAGCAGCGGCAGGAGGAGGGGCACGCCCAGGGGCGAGCCAGCGGTACTGCGCCGTGCGGTCCCCCCAGGGCCTTGGCCAGCCGGATGGGCGACCTCATCACCGGCACCGGGTACCACCGCACGATTCCCACCACGTTGAACAGGAAGTGCACCAGCGCAATCTGAGGACACAACGCACGCAGCGCTCAGCTCCTGCATTCCTCTCTGCGCGCGTTCTGATTGGTCACAGCAGATATCCAGCGCTACATTACAAAACAAAATGACCACATGCCACAGAGCTGTACTTGGTCATGCTCCTAAATGACTTTTCAGAAGATGTCCCTCTGGTGTACGGCTGCCCCCACTGCTCCCGCTGGACAGCAGCTCTCAGAGAGCGTGGAGCTGTCCTTCAGCGCCTGTCCTCGTGACTGCATTTTCACACGCCCACTGAGCACATATACAGTATATAATGCATTTTAATACATTGTTATTGGCTCTAGAAAAGGATTATGTATAATAATATATGCCATTTAGCGCAGCGGTTCTCAACAGGGGGCCGCGGCCCACTAGGGGGCCTCAGAGCGCTGCCTTGAGATGGCTGGGAATGTTTCTTTAAAAATATAGAAAAATACTCCAATGACAAAACAAAAATAGAAACAACAATTGAACTGAACAAATAGTCCATGTAGTACTCCATATGTATAAATCTAATAACATTAGCTAAACAAAATTTGATCAAAATTTCTTGCTCTGAATTTCTTGCTCTGAATATAAGGACAGCCACGCTTCACACAGCTCTCATTTGACGAACATCACCAACTTCATCTTGTATCTCAACTGTTACTGTACATTTTCATACAAAATGGACACGTTTTTAATTGTTTGGAGAGGAGAAGGCCAAGCAGTTAGGAAAAATTCAGGTGTCAAATGACACAGTTAAAAGCAGCATGTCGGAGGATATAATGGTACAATGCGCTGCGCGTCTTCACGGAAATGACCTCACCATCCAATTAGACAAGTCGACAGACGTGTTTAAAATGTTGCATCTACTCGCATTCATTCACTATGAATGGGGAAAGGAGATAAGGGGAGCTTTTGGTTTTGTAAAGAGCTCAAGACGACTACAACGGCAAAATATGTTTCTGAAGCACTGGATGATTTCATGAGGTCCAATGGAACAAGCTGGATCCACTGCATTAGAGTGTGAGAGTGTGCCCAGAGGGAGTCGTGGTGATGAGGGGCAGACACTCTGGAGTAGTTCAGAGAATAAAAGCTGTCGCTCCCCGTGCCGTCTCAGCACATGCGTTCTGCACAGACGCGCTTGCCACAAAGCACATCGATCACGGCCTTCACCAAGTTCTGAACAATGCTGTGATCATTGTGAACTTTGTTAACGCAAGAGTCACAAACTCCAGGTTATTCACTGCCCTCTGTGAAGAGGTGGGTTCTGACCATCACTCCCTTCTCATGCACACTGAGGTAAGATGGCTGTCCTGGGGAAGGATGCTGATGCACCTGTTTAACCTCAGGGAGGAACTGCCTACCTTCCTTTCAGACAAGAAACCTGAACTGGCTGGGCTCCTCAACGATGGGAAATGGCTGGCTCAACTCAGCCACCTTGCGGACATCTTTAATGAAACGAACAAACTCAAGAAAGCAATGCAGGGTGGAAACACAAACATAATTTAGCAGACGCTCTTATCCAGAGCGACTCACAAGATGTGCATTAATACATGGCAAGAACCATCATAGTTCACGCAAGATATCAGTGCAGTAATACAGAGACCGACATCGTTGTTGGCAGCTGCTTACCATACCTGTAACACTGTTTCTTTTTTGAGGAGTAAACAAGTATACATATACAAAAAGGATTGAACAATTAGCAGTGGTGATAACAATTGGTTAGGTGTACAGAATTCAGTGGTAGTTGAGTCTGAAAAGGTGGGTTTTGAGTCTCTCACGGAAGATCGCAAGTGATTCCGAGGTCCTGACCGATTGTGGAAGATCGTTGAGCCTTGAGGATGACTTGCGAATCGCCATGTCAAAGATCTCCCCACGTATTGATCATGTTATTAGCCAGCAGCAGCAGCAGACCTCACACTGAGTTAGAAATGTCCACTGAGTGAATGGTGCCACCTCCACTCAGGCTTCCCCCGGCTCCTGGATCCCTTCACCACCCCGGCACAGCTCCTGCCCCATTCGCCCTGGTCACATCTGTAAAACGTGGTTTGGTTTTGGGGGAAAATCCCCCAAATCAGCTCCAATGCCACCCTCGCTTCCTCGCTTCCTGTCTGCTTTGGCTTGTCCCGCAGTCTACACAGCCGCTCCGCCCCAGAAACGAAAGTGACATTGCCTTTGTGTTCCTCCTTTCTCCCAGGTCCCTACCCGCCGTCGACCTGTAGGTATCCCTCCGTCACACCAACCACACAAACATTCACACACATCCGCTAATAACCCAAATGAAGAAAAAAATCCCCAAAGCAAACAAAACTAACAAACTTTAAAAAAAGGAAGTTGCCCACACCAGGAACAAAGGGGCCACATCCTTCCCACATGGCTCGCTTCCCCGTTCTCTACCTCTTCAACCCAGGTGAGCTGCTCATATAAAATGGTGTAGAGAGAATCCAGCACTGATCTTAGATCATTCAGCCCATATAGACTCGACTAAATAATTTTGTGCTTAGTAAAGTAAAATATTTTAAGTGCTGTGTGTGGACTTGCAGGTAGATGGAGATGTTGGGTGTGGTCTCAGGTAGATGATGATGTTGGGTGTGGTCTCAAATAGATGGAGATGTTGGGTGTGGCCTCAGGTAGATGGAGATGTTCGGTGTGGTGTTACAGGTAGATGGAGATGTTGGGTGTGGTCTCAGATAGATGGGGATGTTGGGTGTGGTCTCATGCCTGTAGTGCCTGGTGAGGTAAACTCAGGTCCTGTAGAATCTCTGTGCTGGTGTTCCAGGCTCTGCTTGCTGTTTCTTAGTTAGACGTTTGTTAGAGTGGAGAAATTTACTTTTTGTATTTGGATAATGATTGAGTATATATTTTCCTCTATGCTTTACGTAGATGCCTTATGATTTTCAGTAGAGAGTAGAGAGTAGGGAGGGCTACGCCTCCCGTTTGGCTGCTGTCAGGTGCTCCTGTTCCCTCCCACAGCCTGGAGAGTTCTACAGGACCTTGGACAGCAGTGGCCTCACCAACAGACAGGCTCACCTGAGGCTACTGAGCAATCAACTCAGCTGTGAGCCATTGCCTTCATTAGGCCATTATAAAAGCACATCCTACCATGCCTGAGTGGAAAGTTTTTGGGCATGAAGGAAGGGGTGCTGGCTTTTTTCACTGTTTACCCACTAAAGTTAACTGCTTTTTACAAAGGAAAAGGTAAATAATCTGTCCCTTGGCCAACTTAGGAAGTGTGTGTGTGTGTGTGTGTGTGTGTGTGTGTGTGTGTGTGTGTGTGTGTGTGTGTGTGTGTGTGTGTGTGTGTGTGTGTGTGTGTGTGTGTGTGTGTGTGTGTGTGTGTGTGTGTGTGTGTGTGTGTGTGTGTGTGTGTGTGTGTGTGTGTGTGTGTGTGTGTGTGTGTGTGTGTGTGTGTGTGTGTGTGTGTGTGTGTGTGTGTGTGTGTGTGTGTGTGTGTGTGTGTGTGTGTGTGTGTGTGTGTGTGTGTGTGTGTGTGTGTGTGTGTGTGTGTGTGTGTGTGTGTGTGTGTGTGTGTGTGTGTGTGTGTGTGTGTGTGTGTGTGTGTGTGTGTGTGTGTGTGTGTGTGTGTGTGTGTATAGCAGCAGCAATGATAATCATAATAATAATAATAGACAAGAACAACAATGTTTCAATAAAAATGGTAGTGATTAAGATGATGATAATAAAGGATCATTTCTTTTTATCAATAATTCATATTTATTTAATTTTTCAAATGTTTTCGAACACTTCTCTACAGAGTCAAGTCACTTTCTGTTTGTCCCGTATCTACCTTCACTTTTTTCTATACCTGGCTCAGAAATTACACCTTGGGAATCAACAAAGTTTTTTAGTTTGAATTATTTACTTTGAACTGAAGAATCAATGGGACCGGTGCTCAGAAACCATGCACCTGTGGACATATTCAATAACTGCACCGGATTTCCATTTCCATTGTAATCATGCACTGACTGTGTTTATATGCACCCTGGGCTGTGAAAACTCTTATGTAGTTAGCTGGATAGCCAGAAGTCCCTTCTCATAACCCATGGCCAGATGATCCTCCAAAACGGGCGAGAAAGTATTTTAAAACAACACGGATAAAGGACATTTTAGCCAGGTATTCGTTCTCCAAAACCAGAAAACATGCATTTAGCTCCCTCCTGTGGACAAATTAAAGAACTGCACTGGATCCGCATGATAATCATGCAATGTATTTATATGCACCCTGGGCCGTGAAAACACTTATGTTGCGTTCTCCTGATGCGTTAAATGGTACGAAACATAGCTAGCTAGATAGCCAAAAGTCCCTTCTCATAACCCATGGCCATATGATCCTCCAAAACGGCCAGAAAATATATTTTAAAATGCTAAAAACGGCATTTCCGAAACGAACGAAATTCCGCCAAAATGGCCGTTTCTAGCGTTGATTTTAAATACTCTCTTCCCTGTTTTGGAGGATCATATATGCATGGTTTATGAGAAGGGACATCAAAGGCTGATTCGTACCATTTAAAGCATCATTGAGAACGCAACATAAGTGTTTACACTGCACAGGGTGCATATAAATACAGTGCATGATTACCATGCGAATTCAGTGCAGTTCTTGAATTTGTCCACAGGAGGGAGCCAAATGCATGTTTTCTGGTGTTGGAGAACGAATGCCTGGCTAAAATGTCCGTTTTCCGATAGCCTACTTTCTCGCCCATTTTGGAGGGTCATATGGCCAGGGTTTATGAGATGGGAGTTCTGGTGATCTAGATCGCAATTTTGTCACTTTTGAAGCACTATGGAGACTGCTGGTTGGTCGTTTGGACACCGTGGGGCCTTGCCTGAAAACGAAATTCCGTCAAAATGGGCGTTTTCAGCATTTTTAAAATATACTTTCTGGCCGTTTTGGAGGATCATATGGCCATGGGTTATGAGAAGGGACTTTTGGCCATCTAGCTAGCTATGTTTCGTACCATTTAAAGCATCATTGAGAACACAACATAAGTGTTTTCACGGCACAGGGTGCATATACTTACAGTGCATGATTACAATGCGAATCCAGTGCAGTTCTTGAATTTATCCACTGGAGGGACCCAAATGCATGTGTTCTGGTTTTGGATAACGAATATCTGGCTAAAAATGTCAGTTTTCCGTGTTGTTTTAAAATAGCCTACTTTCTCGCCATATACTTTCTGGCCGTTTTGGAGGATCATATGGCCATGGGTTATGAGAAGGGACTTTTGGCCATCTAGCTAGCTATGTTTCGTACCATTTAAAGCATCATTGAGAACACAACATAAGTGTTTTCACGGCACAGGGTGCATATACTTACAGTGCATGATTACAATGCGAATCCAGTGCAGTTCTTGAATTTATCCACTGGAGGGACCCAAATGCATGTGTTCTGGTTTTGGATAACGAATATCTGGCTAAAATGTCAGTTTTCCGTGTTGTTTTAAAATAGCCTACTTTCTCGCCCATTTTGGAGGGTCATATGGCCAGGGTTTATGAGATGGGAGTTCTGGTGATCTAGATCGCTATTTTGTCACTTTTAAACCACTATGGAGACTGCTGGTTGGTTGTTTGGACACCGTGGGGCCTTGCCTGAAAACGAAATTCCGCCAAAATGGCCATTTCTAGCGTTGTTTTAAAATACTTTCTTCCCTGTGTTGGAGGATCGTATAGGCATGGTTTATGAGAAGGGACATCAGCCTTTCTAGTTAGCCATTTTTGTCACTTTTAAAGCACTAGGAAGACCACTAGATGGTCGTTTGGACACCGTGGGGCCTAGTCTGAAAAATGGCCGTATTTAGCGATGTCTTTAAATACTTTCTCGCAATCAACTCAGCTGTGAGTCATTGCCTTCATTAGGCCATTATAAAAGCACATCCTACCATGCCTGTTTTCACTGTTTACCCACTAAAGTTAACTGCTTTTACAAAGGAAAAGGTAAATAAACTGGCACTTGGCCTATTAGAACTCGTTTTTGGGGCTTGTTTTCTATCCACTCACAACCTGACAGGGTGGCCACCCCTGCCACCTTGCTACAGTGTGTTTTTAGGTATTTTTATTTATTTTATAACAGCCTGTTGTAAAGCTCCAGAGGTCAGCCAGAGATCCGGAACCTATGGTGTGAGCAGGCAGGCCTCCCCAGGAAGAAGTGGGCCTGCTGGGTGTAGGTATTTTTTTTCAAAACCATGAGACCATTTCAAAAAAATATTTTAGCCACAGTATAGGCTGCAGACCTGCAGACTTCATTCATACTCACTGATTGCTAGCTAACGTTAGCCATTTGGGCTTCTTCTAAAAACCTAACAGTTTAAAACGACTGGGAGCAAGACAAATTCACCGGAGGCAATGAGAATACATTTAACTAAAGAACTTAATGATACGGAAAACAAAACGCACAGCCGAAAGAAAGAGAGCGGAAGAGGAGCACCGCTATCGCGTCCTCCAATCACACAACGAGACACAGCTGTCTGATAGAGAGACTGGCTGCAGCTCTCTCCCCGGTCCAGCACCGGACAGCTGCCCCGCTGCGGAATGTTGCCTCCTCCTTCGCCGCTTGCTCCAGGGAGCTGTCCGTGGTTCCGCAGCACCGCCGGGCCCTGTACCATGTGTATTTTATCAGAATATTACTTTCACACATGTAGCAGTAAGCCAGGTAATCAAGCTGCTTATATTACGTAGGAGGCTAGCTAGCTTGCTAAAGATTAATTGTCAACAGCTAATCTGATTCTGTGACGTCAGGAAATGCTAGCCAATTAACTTCACCCTCAGTGGACACTGATCACACACTTCTTTTAGCCGGGCTATGTCCTGGATACACACAAGGCCAGAGCGCGTATGGGCCATTCTACTGGAACGCCTAGCACCAAGCTGGAGTGGAACTATCCGTTTTATTAATACATTCATTGTGTTTGAAATACAGGTACTTGCAAAGGAAATACTATTCCCACTGAAAGTATAACTCTGTGTATCATTATCTTAAATGCATGTCCACATTAACGATTTTCTTGTGCATATGCTTGATTTATTAAACTAAAGGAAAGCAAGCGAGAGTCAACCACAGGGAGAAATGACCTGGTGAACCTGACAATTTTTAATAAAACTGCACGCTTACTAAACAAAGGTTCTTGCTTGTCTGTTTGTTTTTATAATCTCAAGATGTAGACTTCACTCTTAATGTTTCTATAAATATATGTATAAGTCCTTAGCTTGTATTGAATAATGACCAGTGAGCGTTGGGGCTGGTGAATGCAGGGTGGGTGCGGTGACCAGTGAGTGTTGGGGCTGGTGAATGCGGGGTGGTGACCAGTGAGCGTTGGGGCTGGTGAATGCAGGGCGGATGCGGTGATCAGTGAGCGTTGGGGCTGGTGAATGCAGGGCGGATGCGGTGACCAGTGAGCGTTGGGGCTGGTGAATGCGGGGTGGGTGCGGTGACCAGTGAGCGTTGGGGCTGGTGAATGCAGGGCGGTGATCAGTGAGCGTTGGGGCTGGTGAATGCAGGGTGGTGATCAGTGAGCGTTGGGGCTGGTGAATGCAGGGTGGGTGCGGTGATCAGTGAGCGTTGGGGCTGGTGAATGCAGGGTGGTGATCAGTGAGCGTTGGGGCTGGTGAATGCAGGGCGGTGATCAGTGAGCGTTGGGGCTGGTGAATGCAGGGCGGTGATCAGTGAGCGTTGGGGCTGGTGAATGCAGGGTGGTGATCAGTGAGCGTTGGGGCTGGTGAATGCAGGGTGGTGATCAGTGAGCGTTGGGGCTGGTGAATGCAGGGTGGTGATCAGTGAGCGTTGGGGCTGGTGAATGCAGGGTGGGTGCAGTGACCAGTGAGCGTTGGGGCTGGTGAATGCAGGGCGGTGATCAGTGAGCGTTGGGGCTGGTGAATGCAGGGTGGTGATCAGTGAGCGTTGGGGCTGGTGAATGCAGGGTGGTGATCAGTGAGCGTTGGGGCTGGTGAATGCAGGGTGGATGCGGTGATCAGTGAGCGTTGGGGCTGGTGAATGCAGGGCGGTGATCAGTGAGCGTTGGGGCTGGTGAATGCAGGGTGGGTGCGGTGATCAGTGAGTGTTGGGGCTGGTGAATGCAGGGCGGTGATCAGTGAGCGTTGGGGCTGGTGAATGCAGGGTGGTGCGGTGACCAGTGAGCGTTGGGGCTGGTGAATGCCGGGTGGTGACCAGTGAGCGTTGGGGCTGGTGAATGCAGGGCGGTGACCAGTGAGCGTTGGGGCTGGTGAATGCAGGGTGGGTGCGGTGATCAGTGAGCGTTGGGGCTGGTGAATGCTGGGTGGGTGTGCATACAGCGGCTCATCTGGGTTTCTCAGTTCAGGAAACAGCCGAAGGGGGCAGAAATGCAGAATGCATGTCTAATGAAGAACGTTTAAAGGAGCACTCCCAACACAATCCAGAGTTTGAGATCATATCTGTGCTTGTGTGGATGAAACCAACACTCTTAAAGTTTTGAAAATGTGATCAATGCCATTTCCTGGTGACGGGAATCGTATTTCCTCCACAGAAAAAACAGAGCCTAGTAGCCGACCTGAACCCCAGGGGTCAGCCACAGGAATGCTTATGTCCCTTTATGAAACAATGGAGAAAGCTGGATGTAATGATCCAAAGAGTGTGATTATCATTAGGCCTATACAGAGCCAGGCTGTGTGCAGGGAATGTGATTCAGTACAGAGAACCCAGGACAGAAAGCATCTGTCTGCAAATTCAGAGCTGATACAGCAGCCGTATTCTAGATCAAACGCTTTGAGCTCTAAACTATTATTTAGCCAAGAACAACTGTAAACTATTATTTAGCCAAGAATAAATGTCAAAGTATATTAAAAGATAGTGAAGGAGTGACTGCAGCTGTGTTCTGCACTCTGAGCCACCCCGATCAGAGAGAGGGGGTGCTTGCCTTGGCAAGCAGTTTCTCTTTGCCACTTTCTAGCATGCATGGGTTCGGAACTGGTTACGGGATAGAACACAAAGGGTAGTAATAGGCGGGATCTTATCCGAGGAGGGTATAGTGGGAAGTGGAGTCCCGCAGGGATCGGTGCTGGGACCACTGCTCTTTATCATTTACATAAATGACATTGATATGGACATTGAAAGTACATTAGTTAAATTTGCAGATGATACAAAACTGGGAGGCTTAGCAAATAGTCAGGAATCTACTAAAGTAATCCAAGACGATCTGAATAAAATCCAGAAATGGGCAGAAACCTGGCAAATGAAATTTAATACAACTAAATGTAAGGTTCTACATGTGGGGAATAAAAACATAGGACAGGATTATTTTATGGGAGGTAGAAAACTAGAATGTGCACACGTAGAAAAAGACCTAGTAGTATTAGTTGATCAAAGCTTGTCAGGGTCTGGTCAATGTGCGGTAGCAGTTAAAAAAGCCAACAGGATGCTGGGATACATAGCCAAGAGTATTGAGTACAAATCGAAGGAGATCATACGCACCCTATACAATGCCCTTGGTAGGCCACACTTGGAATATTGTGTGCAGTTCTGGGGACCGCACTACAAAAAAGATATAGATGCGCTGGAAAAGGTCCAAAGACGGGCAACCAGACTGATTCCAGGCATAAAAGACAAGTGTTATGAGGAAAGGCTAGAGATGCTTGGACTGTTCAAGCTTTGTAAAAGGAGACTTAGGGGAGATTTGATTGAGACTTAAAGGAATTAACAAAGTGAATTACAGGAAATTATTCAAGTTGAGTTCGGTTAGCAGAACGAGGGGGCATAAATGGAAACTGACAAAGGGTCAATTTCACACGGACACTAGGAAATATTTTTTCACACAGAGACTGATCAATGCGTGGAATAGCTTGCCTGGACATGTAGTGGAGGCTGAGACACTAGGGGTATTCAAGGCCAGGCTCGATCCAGTGTTAGACACTCTAGCCTTTGGGTAAACTAAGCATTGTGAGCAGATTAGTGGTAGGAATGGACAAGCAGTGTTGGGCTGAATGGCCTGTTCTCGTCTTCCCCTTCTGTTATGTTATGTTATGTTATGTTATGTTATGTTATGCTTGGACAAGGCAGGGGTGAAGAATGACTATAACCAGCTGTGGGTACTCAAAATAGTACAGTATAGCCCCGTAGGATAGAATGTCAACAAGGCACTTTGCAAAACGTCACTATGGTCAGCCGAGAAGGGACCACCCCCAGGGGAGGGATGGAAACTGGGAATAGCCATTTATGGGTAAAACCACCATTATGTTTCGAGTGATTAACCAATTATGTAACTATTAAGAGACGTATACAAACTGTTGTAAAACAAAGGAACAGTGGAGCATCTTGCAAGTTGCTCTCGGCTTTGTGATTTCATCTGAAATAAAGTCTGATAACTTTGAAAATCTTCTGCCTCAAACCTCTTCTCTACTTTTCGGGAAAATTGAGCAAAACGGGACATAGAAATAATTTGATTTCTGAATAATTGAGCAAAACGGGACTTAGAAAATAATTTGATTTCTGAATAATTGAGCAAAACGGGACTTAGAACATAATTTGATTTCTGAATAATTGAACAAAAAGGACTTAGAAAATCAGTTGAAAAGCTTAAGACTCTAATTTTCCACAACACTGGTAGTTGCGTAGTTAGAGCGCGGGACCTCCTGTTCATCAGGGGTCACACATTGGGCTTTTTTTCTCCGGAGCAAAGATGTCGTCACACAGGTCATTTTAATAGACCAAGGAATGTTTGTGTACCCATCCTAAAGGCTCGGACCCACACTCTGCTACAAGGCTAAGGCAGCTGTGTGCATCTGTAATCCTATAACGGCGGATCAGGCTACATTTTCCAGAAAGCCGATCTCCTGGAAAAGAAAGCTTTTGTTTTCTCACCCATATAAGTAAAATAGCATATATTTAAACGTATGTAGTTTGAGTTGGGTAGAAAAGGAAAGGTTAGTTAATTGCATGAAACGCCATGTAAAACAACATTAACTTGCTCTAGGAATTGCAGTTAATTTTGAAAGCACAGCTGGGCTATATTTCCACAGAACGTGTGGTAGTGTAATAAGAAAGTAATGAATTTGTGTTCGTTATTTCCGCTTGTCAATCCTGTGTTTCATAAGCGTATAGGCTATTTTGCGTGATAAGAAAAACAAAGTTTGCTTAGCGTTTTAAAAACAGCGATACCCTTAACGAAGCATAACAATGTAGTTTTTGGGCCGATATTGATGCAGATTTCACTTTTCAAAGGGAGTTAGTGTGTGTCCGCTCTTCCGCAGTAGCCCCGGTGGGATGGGTTGGGAGTTGGAGGACTGTCCTTATCGATACAAAAACATAATTTGTGGATTGCTCTTGCCTGAGGTTGATTAATCTTGATTGGTAAGTCGCTTTGCATGCCTTCTCTGATTGTGCTTATTGGGACAGTATTTTGGCGTTCAACTCTAAAAAGGTAAGTGGATTTGCTCCTAAGGTTTTAACTTTTGTTAAGTTAAAGGGAATGTCCAACTGTTTCCTCCGTCTAGGGACGGTTTGTTAAAAAGTTAAGCGGTTAGACTATTACATTGAGCTGACGAGAGGTTTTTTGGCCCTCTCGGGAGCAAATCCAACAGTGGCGGGCCGTGCATTTCACACCTAGGCCTTCAGTAGTGCTCCGTCTGAATCAATCCACCCCTCAATAACTATTTTATGGCTATAAAAGCCATCTTATTGTTATGTTTTGAGTGTCTGTTCGGTTTGTTTTTCCACTTTGTTTATTTATCTTTCTTCAGTCATGTTTCATTCTCGTTCTGTCATGCACTATAACTATTCTATGTTTCGGTTTTTCCGTCTTCGTTTCTAATCTCGTTTTACTTCCTTCTTACTTTCTAATTACACTTTGTATATATTAGTTAGATGTATATAGTACTAACCAACTAATCTACTAACATTAGGGATTTAGATTAAGTTAACACTACTAATCACTAATTATCTCACGCTTCTAACTATCGCTGTCAAAGCATCAATAATAATAACCTCATAAAATTGCAATATTATTTAGGAAAATAGCAACATTTTACTCACCAAAAATCCGTATTATTTGTACACAAAATCCATCCTCCTTTCTTTCCTCAAAAAAGAGTTCAATTGCTCTGTCGTACAGATTATCCGTGTGTTTCAGTTCCATTAAGAAGTCATTTTCTATCGCCATCGAAGCTAATGCTGAAAGTCGAGCCTGCCCTGTCGTATTTCTGGCATAAGTTCGCTTTAGGGCTGAAAATGTCCGCTCAAATGTCTGAATCACAGACTGATGTTAATTATATTTTGTCCATGAATACTTATTAAATAATTCCAAATGGTCTGTTCGCTTCCTTTCATAGCTGTTCCCCTGGTTGCGCTGCATCCAGACGTGTATTTTCATATTAAAGCATTTAACCAATCACATTACATCATAGTCAGACACTCTCTGACTATCCAATCAAAGGGTGTGAATACGCTGACGTACCTAGGCCTTCTAGAAGGCCTTCGTGTCCCCAACTCAAAATCTGATTGGTTGAAGCAACAGTTTGATCAACACTTATTTTATGCTACAGGGCCTGCAGAACTGGTTGTGAAGGCCTCCAGGCAGATTTCTTTGACCCTGGCAACAAATGATGGCTGAAATGTGATTGGTTAAATGCTTTAATATGAAAATACACGTCTGGATGCAGCGCAACCAGGGGAACAGCTATGAAAGGAAGCGAACAGACCATTTGGAATTATTTAATAAGTATTCATGGATAAAATATAATTAACATCAGTCTGTGATTCAGATATTTTTTAGGCCAGCAGAGAAGGCCCTGACGGCCCACCACTGAAATCCAAGAACAGGAAAATATGAGTTAACTAGCTAGCTTTTGTTTAACTAAAGCGAGCGTTAGTGTAGCATGTAACCGGATTTGGTTAGCCACTGCTATTTCTGCTTTCTGCGCCAGACTGTTTGGATCCACCTCGGTGCGGTTTGTATTGTATAGCTAACGTACAGAATGTTGTAGGACTTTAAAATAAGGGACGAAGAAGTTCTACAAAAACTGTAAAAATTTAAGACAAATAAGGCAGCAGGACCTGATGGCATATATTCTAGAGTATTCAAATAATTTGGGGAGATTATATTTAAACCATTGAGAGGTATTTGTATGCATTCCCTAAACACTGGAGGAATACCAGTTGGTTGGAAGCATGGTCGTACAATTTCAGGCTCATTGTCAAAATGAATTCAGTAGGAATTACGAGTGGGTTCATTATTAGCTGTAAGGTAGAAGACAAAGAGTAACAGTAGGTGGGGCCGTATTTGACCTCGGTGCTGCGGGCAGTGGAGTCCTACAGGGATCGGTGCTGGGACCTCTGGGAGCACTGACGATTAAAAGTCAGTGCTCAGCTTCAAGCTGTAATGTTAAAATCCACAGATCAAGCCAGAAATCTTGGTGTAATCATGGACTCAGACCTGACTTTTAGCAGCCACATTAAGACAGTTATAAAGTCAGCCTACTATCACCTGAAGAATATATCAAGGATTAAAGGACTCATGTCTCAGCAGGACTTAGAGAAACTTGTCCATGCATTTATCTTCAGTAGACTCGACTACTGTAACAGTGTCCTAGCCGGTCTCCCTAAAAAATCGATCAGACGGCTGCAGCTAATTCAGAACGCTGCTGCTCGAGTCCTCACCAGGACCAGAAAGGTGGATCATATCACTCCAGTTCTGAGGTCTTTACACTGGCTTCCTGTGTGTCAAAGAATAGACTTCAAAGTAATGTTGTTGGTTTATAAAGCATTAAATGGTTTAGGGCCGCAATATATTTCTGATCTGCTGTTACCATATGAACCATGCAGACCTCTCAGGTCGTCTGGAACAGGTCTGCTTTCTGTCCCCAGAGTTAGAACTAAACGTGGAGAAGCAGCTTTTAGTTTTTATGCTCCACATATCTGGAACAAACTCCCAGAAAACTGCAGGTCTGCCCCAACTATCAGCTCCTTTAAATCACAGCTAAAGACTTTTCTTTTTGCCACTGCCTTCCAAAATTAATAGCTGCACTTTATATTCTGCTCTTCTTTTATCTGTTTATTATAAAATCTTTTAAAATGCCTTTTAAAATGCTCTGTTTTATGTGTTTTTAAATGTTTTTTAAAATGTGTTTTTATGTAAAGCACTTTGAGTTGCACTAGTGTATGAAATGTGCTATAGAAATAAACTTGCCTTGCCTTGTTCTTCCTAATTTACATAAATGATCTTGATAGGGACGTTTGTAGCAAAATTAGTAGATGATACACAACATGGGGGTTTAGCAAACAGTATTTTATGGGAGGAGAAGATTTGAATTTCTTAGCAGTGTGCTACAGCAGTGAAAAAGGCCAAAAGGATGCTGGGATACATAGCAAAAAGTATTGAGTAGAAACCAAAGGAGGTTATATTAATGTTACATTGTGCCAGGGGTCACATGATGCTGCCGTGTTCCAGGGGTCACATGATGCTGCAGTGCTCCAGGGGTCACATGATGCTGCAGGGGTCACATGATGCTGCAGGGGTCACATGATGCTGCAGGGGTCACATGATGCTGCAGGGGTCACATGATGCTGCAGGGGTCACATGATGCTGCAGTGCTGCAGGGGTCACATGATGCTGCAGTGTTCCAGGGGTCACATGATGCTGCAGGGGTCACTTGATGCTGCAGGTATGTTCAGCTGTTCAGATAAACTACTGATTGATGAACAGTGACTAATAGCAGCAGAAAGGAGGCCGTTTGTAAAAGCAATTCTTCCGTAGTTCTGGCAAAGCTGAATCACATTTCCCTTATGCAAAATTAAATATTAATATTGTTGTCAACAACTGTACAGTAAAACTAAAGTATAAAACCATAAAAACAGTATGATATATTTATTTCATGGCAAAAAAAATTATCCTCAAAAAATAGGTATGTGTTTTTAGGGTCTGTGTGATTTTCCAATGAACAGAGAGACAATAGAGCTGCCAAGGTAATGATGAGATTTAATACAGATCAGCAGGGGAGCAGGCATACAGAGATGTTGTTCAAAGAGTGCATGGTTACACAGTTAGTTGTCAGACAACTTTTACTACTATTTTAATCAGTAAAATACTTGTACAGTGGTTAATGCATGTTGCATGATGAACATTATGCTTCAGCTTGTGAAACAGTCACATACCATCATAAACAGGACATTTATTGATGTTGGTGTCGCAGTCTTCATTCTGAACAAGGTTTTTGTTCATATTGCACAAAGAAAGTGAGAAAGAAAGAAAATATTGATTACAAATCACTAAGACAAACTCCTTTTTTTTAGCACAAAAATTAGGGGGACACTGCTCTGTTCAGCGGTAAAACAGCAGTATGGCGGATTCAGTCATCTCTCGAGAAGCACTCCATTCGTTATGCATTGCATAGCCACTCCAATCAAATGAGGTAAAATCCCCACACTGAACTCCATCTCCTTCAGGGAAATGGCCTCCTCCACCCACACAGACCTGGAAGAAAAGAGCGAAACTGAAGCGAATAAAGAGGTTGAAGCTTCAGGTGAGTTACAATAGAGGTTGAAGCTGAAACAGAGGCTGAAGGCCAATACAACCCTCAGAGCCAGATTTACGAAGATAGTCGCAGAGAAAAGACGGTCGCTATTTTGTTGTGGCTATTTTGCGGTCGCAAATAGTGACACATTAACAACCAATTTACTAAGACTGGTTCTAATCACACAATTAAAGAAATGAAACGCCCTCATTTGCCATTTGCAGTAGGATACACCCATAAAAAGGAACCGAAACAACATAGCATGCACACACGTCCAGATCACGCCAAGAAATGGATACACAGCAACCAGGAACAAGTGCAAGGGAACAAGGAGAAAAACAAAACGTACATTTACTGACCAAGAAATAGAGGTATTGGTTAACGAGGTACAGCATCACAATGCAGTATTACAACATAGGAAAACATTTTGGAGTGACATCACAAAATAAATTAATTCATTAAGCATAATGAACAGTACGTAAACAAAACAAACAATCGATGATGTAAAGAAAATATGACGATGTTAGGCAGCGTCCAACAGAAAAACTTTCCTACAATGCAATGCGGGAGAAAGACACCGGCGGTGGTCCAACTGAGGAAACAATATTAGAATAAGAATAAAGAATAGAAACAACAAAACGTGTGATGGGAGAAGGCCACAGAGTGTCTGAAAGTAAAACTGTATTCACGATTCATTCTATACCCTACTGACCACACAATAAGATGATTGTTCAAATTCAGAACTGCGTTTTTATACTGACTGCTAGCTCATAACAAACAAGTTTCATATACATTTTATTTCAAGTTCTAGTAAATAATAGGCCTATGTATGCAATATATAATACAGTATATATTTAAAATTCTGACAGCCGTCTGTAGATACAGGTATTCCTGAAAATAAAGCTGTCGTGACATGACCCAGGGTACTTTACAATTACGTTATTGGTTTTGCATCACCTCAGAAAGCACAATACAAAAACGGGAATTGTGGAATGCCTAGGCCAGGGGTCGGCAACCTGCGGCTCCGGGCCGCATGCGGCTCTTTCAGCCTTATGTTGCGGCTCCGCGTGGCTTGGGAAAATAAATAATAAGTATCCAATTGAATCGGGCGCAAAATTGGGCGCCTTTTTGGCGTAGCACCCCCCCCTCCCCCGGTCCGCGAAATAAATGAACTGGTCGCAGCTTTTTTTTCGCTGCGACTGATTCATTTGCACCCCGTCGACAGAAAATGGTGCGGCTCCCAGTGTTTTCTTTTCCGTGGAAACCGGGTCCAAATGGCTCTTTGAGTGTTATGGGTTGCCGACCCCTGGCCTAGGCGATACTATCGTTCATAAAATACCGCCTGGTTTCAAGAGTTCTTAAAAATTTAAAAAAGAGGAGAGTCGCAATTAAGGCATGCTTTACTAAATCAGACGGAATAGTTAATCGGTCTAATTGACAAAATCTCCACCCTGTTTTAGCGCGTTCACCCCATATATGCATATGCATGAACAGATTTAACTATTCATCTACAGGAAAATTGTAAAGTGACATAACCCCGTAAATTACATCCTAATAGTGATTTGACTCATTGCGACTGTTGAGTAAATCTGACGTAGATATTACGACCTTGTAGCGGCTGCTTTTGCATTGGAAGAGCAGTCTCAATCCTTTAGTTAGTCTGGCCCTCAGTTGTGAAGGAGCCAAAGGAGTCCTGGATTAGATCGGATTGGTCCTGCCATAATCAGAGTCTTACGTGTTCTGTGTGGCATCCGATGGGTTTGACTCCAGAGCAGATTGCCATCGCTGCGCTCTCAGTGTTGAAGACTCTGAATGTGATGAAGCCTGGGGTGACTTGACCTGGAACAAAAGTGTCAGAAAATGGATTCAGAATGAGGAAATCACTTTTACTAGTTTGTAGATACAGCTGTGCCTCAGTCTGAACTCTCACTAATCCACACAGAAGTTGAAATGTGTCCACCCCTTATTCCATATCTCATATGTCTGTCTGTCTCTGTTTCTATTTGCTTGTTTGTCTCTGCCTGTCTCTCTGTCTGTTTTCAGGAGTAATGCAAAACCACAGAGCTGTAAAAGTCCTCTCATACCCCTTGTGTTTGGCCCGTACAGCTGAAGGGTGGATTCCTCATTTCCAACGTCGTACACAATGGGAACATCTGGGCCTGTGTCGGTGTTACACACACCTGTACCATATGTCACAGGGTATCGCTGAAACACAGAGCAAAACACACATTCACATTCTGAGTGACAGTCCGCATCAGCACAACTACACACATTACTGCCTGCTTTCAAACAGGAGTAAAACTATTTCACAGTAATACGTATAGACTGTATTGTGCGATACCGTGAACAGGTGATAGAGGTTTCCTCCCTGTGACGTGAGGAAGGATGTCTCTGTGTGGTAACGCAGGATGGAGGCACGGGCCCACTCTTCCGTTTGGGCATTGTTCGGAACGTGCCACACCGACACGTCCTGCGCTGTGATGTCATAATACCCGGGGTTCTAGAATAGAACCCAGAACCCAGAACCAGACACAGAGAAAAGCCATGAGCTCATGCAGCATCAGAGACAGCAGTGACACTGAGAACCACATCCACATCATCTCAGTATCCCCTTACATTATGAAAAACATACTGTTATGACTCTACTATGTCTATACATAACTAGATTATTACAACTTGCAATATACTTTAAAATCACTAACAGGGATAAGTTAGTTCTGCAGGTCAATGTGAGGGTCAGTTCTGTGGGAGGGTCAGTTCTGTGGGAGGGGCAGTTCTGTGGGGGGGGTCAGTTCTGTAGGGTAGCAGCTCACCTTGTAGTCGTCAGAGGTGGCAGCCTCAGCAGAGCCGAAGGTGACGCGGTTGCTCCAGGTTCCATCACCCTCAGGCCGATCGGAGCTGTCCCCCTGCTGGCTGGACCAGCGGTCCCCCACAGTGCACTTCCCGTACATGTTATTCTCATGGACACTGGCCACCAGCGTCCAGCCGCCGCCCGCTGTGGTCATGTCACAGAACGTCTGGTACAGGACGCCACTTTCGGTCGTCAGGTAATACAGCCCGTCTGGAATATGACCGGGGAAAACTTTATAGACCACAGACTACCTGTGATAAATGCTATAAACTACTATTTTAATGAGTAAAATGCTTGTACAGTGGTTATTGTATGTTGCATGGTGAACATTACCCTTCAGCTTGTGAAACAGTCACATACCATCATGAATGGTATATTTATCTCTGATCTCTTTGCAGCTCCGGGCGGTGTATGGGAACTTGTACACAAGTTTCTCTGGTTCATGGTTGTTTGTGGCATCACAGCCTCCATCCTGACAAATATACAGAGTTCCTACTACAGGGGGACAGGAGGAAAAACTCAATTAACCAGCCAATGCACACTGATCCCAGTGCAGTTATGGTGTAATAACACACAGAACCAGCCAATGCACACTGATCCCAGTGCAGTTATGTGTAATAACACACAGAACAGTATTGGATATTAGCGTATTGGATTTAGAGTGATAGTCAGTAAACACAGAGAGATCTGCATTAGCTTACGTTTTATAGGGTCACACAGGCATGGCTCCAATAACATGGACATCATGAGAATGGCCCAGTGTAACATATCTGAAATAAATAAAGAGTAGAGTCATCTTAAACACTTTTCATTTCATTAATGATTCTATTTATTACTTATAGCACCAATAAACGTCAGTCTAACACTAATCACTGTCCATGAAATCAATTTAACTTCATAAGAAGAAGGGATGCGTTTACCTGCAGTTGGGTCAGTCAGTTCAGCAGTTAGGAGAGAGAGTAGCTCAGTCAAATTTAGTTTCTGTATTTATATCTTAATAACTGCCCCTCCCCCCCCTCTACTTATTGTGGGAGGAACAGGGGTGTCAGGTTTCAACAGCACCAAAGATGACAATAACATAACCAGACAATTAAGAAAAGCACAAGTCTATCTGGGAAATGTACAAACAAGAGGGACGGAGGAAAACAGCCTATACAATTCTTCTTCCGCAATCAGATACCTAGCATACCAGGCAGTTCCTAGCATACCAGGCAGTCAAGGGATCAGCCCCAACATACCTCCTCAATATCTTCAAACCCTACACACCTGCCAGACCACTCCGTTCTGCTACCTCAGGACGCCTAGCACCTCTCCCCCTCCGCACCTGCGCTTCCCGGTCACGTCTCCTGTCGGTTCTGGCTCCACGATGGTGGAATGACCTTCCTGTGGAAGTCAGAACAGCTGAGACCCTGGCCACCTTCAGCGACGACTGAAGACTCACCTCTTCAGGGTGCACCTCTCCCCGTAGTCCGTTTTTTTGTTAACTTAGGGACATAGTTGCTTGTTTATATATTGTATTAGGCTTAGACATTATTTTCTGCATTGATTGCTTTATTGCTACCTTTGAATTGTGGCTACAGATTTACCTACAGGGTCCTAGTTTAACTACGTGGTTACTCCAAATAGGTCAACTGTCTCTCCCCCCTCTATTTCCACCCTTGATGGTTGTTCTATTGAGGTTAGTGAATCTTACAAATACCTTGGCATCTGGTTGGACAAGAACCTCGATTTTAAACATCATATTGATGTTTTAATAAAAAAACTGAAATTCACAGTTGCTTTTTTCTATAGGGTTAAATCATGCTTTTCCCCTGCCTCCCGTAAACAGGTGGTTATGGCCCTTTTTTGTCACAATTAGATTATGGTGACATAGTTTATAGATTTGCTTGTCCTACTGCTTTAGCCAAACTTGATCCACTTTACCATGCCGCTCTGAGATTTATTCTCAACTCATCATATAGGACGCATCACTGTACACTTTACTCATTCATTGGTTGGACTTCATTGGCTACACACAGGTTGCAGCACTGGTATGTTTTCATATATAAGGCTGTTCTTGGCAAACTTCCATGGTACATCTGTTCTAAGTTTGAATTAATTCAAAACTCCCTCTTTCTCAGATCTAGTACCTGGATGCGTTTTAAAGTACCGCCCGTGCGGACTGAGGCAAGTAAAAGAAGCCTATTTTATTTCGCCCTTGGTCCTGGAATGACCTCCAGACACGTCTTAAATTGGCCTCTTCGATCTCTTTGCATTGCTTCAAACAAAAAAAAAGGGAAATCCTTGCCACCTGCTGCTCTTGCTTTGATGCGTAGTTCTACTTTACCCCTGGCCTTTGTCCCCTCAGTACACTGAGGTTGTTTGGGACTGTTTTATTGTGCTTGTATTTTATTAAGCTGAATTTTACTTTTCATTTTTAATTTCGGTTGTATGGTAGCCTACTGATAACTTGTATGTGTACTGTGCCTTGTTATGTATTGTATATGTATGTATGTATCTTTATGTATTGACGTAATTCGTGCTTGCCTTCTTGGCCAGATCACCCTTGAAAAAGAGACCTCGGTCTCAATGGGTTTTTATTTCTGGTTAAATAAAGGTTTGATTGATTGATTGATTGATTGATTGCTCCTAGTACCTAGGAACTGTACTTCCCACTAGGGTGGCTTTCAGCTTAACTGTTCTTGACTACGGTTAACACTTTGTTGTACGTCGCTCTGGAGGGGCGCGTCTGCCAAATGCCTGTAATGTAATGTAATGTAAAGACAAACATAAGCCTAGGTATGATAAATATTCTTATACAAAGAAGGCTTTCAAGACAAGCCTACATTTGAAGCCATTTCACAAGCCAATGTTTCCACTTAAGAGCAGAACACAAACAGAAAACCATGAAAGGACAATAAATTATAATATAACAAACATTTTATTATATTACACTTCCTCATGAAGGACCTGTTCACAAAGGCAGATGTCGAGCACTTAAAAAAGCAATTTCCCCCTGTTTTGCCCCACTCTTAAATAAAGCCTCATAACCTTGTGATAACACACTGTAGAGACAGTACAGTACAGCAGTTTGCTCTGGAGACTGTCATGTTCACGACTTTCGCCAACTGAGAAGTGATGTCCACGTTGGATGCATTATTCCTCACCAATGCAAAATACTTGGCAGCAAGGTACACTGGTAAGGTACACTGCTGCAAATGAGCCAGATGTGACCCTGTGTGGCCCTTGTCTATAGGATATACACAACTATTTTTATTTCATACAGTTTCAAACAAGTATTCAACAAACAAAACAATGAAAGCATGTAGACTGTTAGCAAAGCATTCAAGAGCAAGTCTATCGATGTGAAGTTGGACAATCCATATAAAGTGATTATCAGTTTTGCGTAGTTATCTACAGACATTTTTACTGACATTTTCTTTAGATGTGACATTGGACTTCACGACTAAAGTTAAATTCAAAAGGATTTGTTGACCATCTATAGAGAGATAACTGCATCTCTAGTTCTAATTAGTTACGAGTATAAGACATGTATTTCACACAATGGGATCCCCAAGGAATGAATACATATATAACAACAGCTCCTGCAATAACAAAATGTACATTTATTAAATTCCCCTTCACAGGGAGGTTTTGTTTCATTCAATAATAGCTGATAACCACTATTTTGTGGCTAATGTCACTGCATGTTATTAGAGAGCTTATGAATGCTTCTGTCTTCTTGTGGAGTGAAATATCAGCACAGCAGCACCTGTAAAGAGGAGAGAAACATAACAGGTGTTCAAATTATTATTAGCTATTACTTACTTAACTCTGTAAATGTATAATATCTTTGAGTCTTGATATTGGCAAGCTTAAAAAACTACACTAGAACTACAACATATCAGTGATAAGAACTGAATATAGCTAGCTAACTTACCTAACTTTGATCAAATATACAAACAGATACTACATGATCTGAAATCAGGTGGCTGGCTGGGTTTAGACAGGCTAACGTTAGCTAGCTACTCTTCTAGATAGCTAACTAGCACAAAGGTTTAGCTGAATATACTTCAACCACAGATATTCTTAGGCTTTAAAAATGCTTGTAATGTAACCTGTAATGTTAATGATAGTCTCTTCTTAGACTTACTAGCTAGCTAGTTACCTAGCATTGTATATGTATGACAGGAAACATGAACTTTGGCTAACTTTGCTAGCTAGCTAACAAACAGTAAAGGCTAACAGTGTTTGTCATGTAATTTTGCAAACTTAAAGGGGAACACTCCCAGATTTCTATGATTTGATGTTTTTCATACATCCACATTTTATGATATTATGGACAAACAAATTGGAATTAATTAGTATCTTGTATGACCTCCTTTTGCCTTAAAAACTTGATAACTTCTGTCAAACATACTAGAAATAAACTTTTGAATCAATTCCAATCCCTCTGTATATATAGTATAACTATAAAACTTTATACACTGTGTTATCTTCATTTTAAGGGTCAAATAGGTGTTGCGGCTCCAGATTAATTTTATGTAGTGGGAGAGGGGCCAAAAATGGCTCTTTTGATAGTAAAGGTTGCTGACCCCTGTCCCAGGGCCTTGCTTCAGCACTTTTCTCAGTAGGAAGAAGATACACATGCACATTACTGTATCTTAGTATTCCTGCATGATCCAATTACATACTCCATTACTATAGTTGTTGTGAATAATAATGTCTATGGTGTAGATTAATCAAATTAATATCCTTTAACAGTCCTTCTCTGGTTTCTGCTTTGGCTAAACTGTGATGTAGGTTGCTTAGAATCAACTTTAAGGAAGACACATTTTTGGGGTATGCATGTCTAAGATCCTGAGGCCAGGTGAAAGGAAGTCATGTGACATTCACACTATCGCTGGGTGGACATGTCTCACCAGCTGGGCGATTCCCCTCAATGTGAGAATAACTGTAAGACCTGATAGGTCCAAGCATGACACTTTCATATATAAATTAACTGCCCACCTTGACTGTATGGCCAACTAAATGACATGAGTACTGTCCATTCTTATGTCCATTTGTGATGTTGTGTTTCTGTGAATACTGGTGCTGCTGTTTTAGATCAAAACGGAGTACAAATCTGTCATCTCTCTAATAAGGAAATTGACTTTTATCAAAACAGGGAACTAATCTATCATCTGTCTAATGGGGAAATGGATTTGCAAGGAGTCCTGTGGTGTTTCACCTGCATGAAAAAAGTACTGCTTAGTTCATGGGAATGTGTTTTGTACTTTCACTTATAAAAAAACTCCACAATTCCACAAAGGAACAGGGGGAGGAACAGGGGTGTCAGGTTTCAACAGCACCAAATATGACAATAAATTCCATACAATTCTTCTTCCGCAATCAGATACCAAGACAAACATAAGCCTAGGTATGATCAATATTCTTATACAAAGAAGGCTTTCAGGCAACCCAAGACAAGCCTAAATTTGAAGCCATTTCACAAGCCAATGTTTCCACTTAAGAGCAGAACACAAACAGAAAACCATGAAAAGACAATAAATGATAATATAACAAACATTTTATTATATTGCACTTTCTCATGAAGGACCTGTTCACAAAGGCAGATGTCGAGCACTTAAAAAAGCAATTTCCCCATTTTGCCCCACTCTTAAATAAAGCTTCATAACCTTGTGATAACACACTGCAGAGACAGTACAGTACAGCAGTTTGCAGCAGACATGTATTTCACACAATGGGGTCCCCAAGGAATGAATACATATATAACAACAGCTCCTGCGATAACAAAATGTACATTTATTAAATTCCCCTTCACAGGGAGGTTTTGTTTCATTCAATAATAGCTGATAACCACTATTTTGTGGCTAATGTCACTGCATGTTATTAGAGAGCTTATGAATGCTTCTGTCTTCTTGTGGAGTGAAATATCAGCACAGCAGCACCTGTAAAGAGGAGAGAAACATAACAGGTGTTCAAATTATTATTAGCTATTACTTACTTAACTCTGTAAATGTATAATATCTTTGAGTCTTGATATTGGCAAGCTTAAAAAACTACACTAGAACTACAACATATCAGTGATAAGAACTGAATATAGCTAGCTAACTTACCTAACTTTGATCAAATATACAAACAGATACTACATGATCTGAAATCAGGTGGCTGACTGGGTTTAGACAGGCTAACGTTAGCTAGCTACTCTTCTAGATAGCTAACTAGCACAAAGGTTTAGCTGAATATACTTCAACCACAGATATTCTTAGGCTTTAAAAAATGCTTGTAATGTAACCTGTAATGTTAATGATAGTCTCTTCTTAGACTTACTAGCTAGCTAGTTACCTAGCATTGTATATGTATGACAGGAAACATGAACTTTGGCTAACTTTGCTAGCTAGCTAACAAACAGTAAAAGCTAACAGTGTTTGTCATGTAATTTTGCAAACTTAAAGGGGAACACTCCCAGATTTCTATGATTTGATGTTTTTCATACATCCACATTTTATGATATTATGGACAAACAAATTGGAATTAATTAGTATCTTGTATGACCTCCTTTTGCCTTAAAAACTTGATAACTTCTGTCAAACATACTAGATATAAACTTTTGAATCAATTCCAATCCCTCTGTATATATAGTATAACTATAAAACTTTATACACTGTGTTATCTTCATTTTAAGGGTCAAATAGGTGTTGCGGCTCCAGATTAATTTTATGTAGTGGGAGAGGGGCCAAAAATGGCTCTTTTGATAGTAAAGGTTGCTGACCCCTGTCCCAGGGCCTTGCTTCAGCACTTTTCTCAGTAGGAAGAAGATACACATGCACATTACTGTATCTTAGTATTCCTGCATGATACACCATCCAATTACATACTCCATTACTATAGTTGTTGTGAATAATAATGTCTATGGTGTAGATTAATCAAATTAATATCCTTTAACAGTCCTTCTCTGGTTTCTGCTTTGGCTAAACTGTGATGTAGGTTGCTTAGAATCAACTTTAAGGAAGACACATTTTTGGGGTATGCATGTCTAAGATCCTGAGGCCAGGTGAAAGGAAGTCATGTGACATTCACACTATCGCTGGGTGGACATGTCTCACCAGCTGGGCGATTCCCCTCAAGGTGAGAATAACTGTAAGACCTGATAGGTCCAAGCATGACACTTTCATATATAAATTAACTGCCCACCTTGTCTGTATGGCCAACTAAATGACATGAGTACTGCCCATTCTTATGTCCGTTTGTGATGTTGTGTTTCTGTGAATACTGGTGCTGCTGTTTTAGATCAAAATGGAGTACAAATCTGTCATCTCTCTAATAAGGAAATTTATTTTTATTAAAACAGGGCACTAATCTATTATCTGTCTAATGGGGAAATGGATTTGTCAGGTTTCAACAGCACCAAATATGACAATAAATTCCATACAATTCTTCTTCCGCAATCAGATACCTGCATGCAAAAAGTACTGCTTAGTTCATGGGAATGTGTTTTGTACTGTCACTGATAAAAAAAACTCTCCCCTAACCATGATTCCACAACTATCTTACAGATAGTTTAACTGCCACACAAAAGCAGCCAGCCACGCCCACACAGGTCAACCTCTGTATCCGATACCTTTAACAACACCTGAGTCGTAACAGATAACAGAAGCACGAGAAAGCACTGAAAGGCTCTCATCATGATTGACAGCTGGGCCCTATAGCTGATGAAATCACAGGTACATGTTGTGATGAACAGGAACGAACCCAAACGCAGACACGGAAGGTTAGGATGGAGAGTGAAAATTTAATTATAACAATGAAACAAGCGATGACAGAGGTAGTAGAGACGATGGGCTGGATTCTGGAGGGGATGCACAGGAGGACAGACAGGAGGGAACCGGGGAGGCAGCTAAGCGTGCAGGCAGGCGGGGCTGGCAGGACGAACAGAGCTGGTGGACGGAGGAGTAATGGACCTGAACACGAGGGGAAAACGACAAGAACACGGGTAAACATACAAAACATGCAACACGGAGAGAACAGTAAACACAGCGTAGGAAAACAATTAACAGGAGTCAGCTTCTACCAGGTAGAGGAAACAACGATCTGACGAAGAGTGACTGGAAAACCGGGGTAGATATACTGCAGGGCTGATGGAAATGATGGGAAGCAGGTGTGCCGGAATGGATGACGGAATTGGCAACAGGTGAACATGATGGGGAGTAATGAGGGAATGATAATAGAATAATTGAAAATAATAAAACAATTAACACAACAATCACAAGGGAGGAACAAGACAACGGAAAAAACGAGACAGGAACATCGGGAATATGACAGTACCCCCCCCTCAACGGATGCCTCTGGGCATCTGAACAGGGTGGTTAGGGTGAGACAGATGGAAGTCCCGAATGAGGGAAGGGTCCAGAATAAGGCGCGGGACACCCAACTGCGTTCTTCCGGACCATAACCTTCCCAGTCGACCAGATACTGGAATCCACGACCTCGACGGCGTGCATCCAGCAAACGCCGGACAGTGTAGGCCGGGTGGTCATCGATGATCCGGGGGGGTGGAGGGGCGACGGCAGGAGGGCAGAGTGGGCTATTGGAGACCGGTTTAATGAGAGAGACATGGAAGGAGGGGTGGATCCTCATGGAGGCTGGAAGTCGAAGCTTGACCACAGAGGGATTAATAACAGAGTCAATGGGGAAGGGGCCAATGTAGCGGGGTGTGAACTTGCGGGAAGTAGTGTGAAGGGGAAGATCCTTGGTGGAGAGCCAAACCTCCTGACCCGGTTGGTAGTTGGGCGCCGGGGTGCGATGGCGGTCAGCGAAGCGCCGGTTCCGATCAGTGGAACTAAGCAGGGTAGTGCGGGTGAGCTCCCAGGTCCTGCGACAGCGATCCAAGTGGGCCTGGACCGAGGGAACTGCCAGTTCCTCCTCCTGGACAGGGAAGAGAGGGGGTTGGTAACCAAGGAAGCCTCGAAGGGGGACAGACCTGTGGACGCGCTGGTCAACGAGTTGTGAGCGTACTCAATCCAGGGAAGTTGAGTGCTCCAGGCCGAGGATCTTCTGACGTGATAACACGGAGAGACGCTCCCAGGTCTTGATTGGCGCGCTCTGTCTGGCCGTTAGTCTGGGGGTGAAAACCAGAGGACAGGCTTACCGAGGCACCAAGAGCAGCACAGAAGGTCTTCCAGACGTGGGAGGTGAACTGGGGTCCGCGGTCGGAGACGATGTCCAGGGGAATGCCGTGCAGGCGGAAGACGTGGAGGCAGAGAAGGTCCGCTGTTTCAGAGGCAGTGGGGAGTTTGGGAAGGGCAACAAAATGCACGGCTTTAGAGAAGCGGTCGATGATGGTGAGGACCACGGTGTTACCTTTAGACGGGGGGAGACCGGTGACAAAATCCAGGGCGATGTGGGACCAAGGGCGACCAGGAACAGGCAGGGGACGGAGCAAGCCAGCAGGAGGTTGGTGAGTAGCCTTGGACCGGGAACACACGGGGCAGGCGAGCACAAAAGAACGGGTGTCGACATCGATGGTGGACCACCAGAAGTGCCGCTTGAGCAGGCTCAGGGTGCGGCTGATGCCAGGATGACAGGCGAACCGGGAGGTGTGGACCCACTGAAGGACCTGAGATCGGACGGGGTCTGGGACGAAGAGTCGGTTCGAGGGCCGGTACCTGGATCTGGATGGGTCTGCTGGGCGTCACGGACAACCGACTCGATCTGCCAGGAGACAGCGGCCACCACACAGGACGGAGGAAGGATGGTCTCAGGAGTAACGGGAAACACCTCGGGGACATGGAGACGGGAAAGGGCATCGGGTTTAACATTTTTAGAACCAGGACGAAAAGTCAGGTTAAAATTGAAACGCCCGAAGAACAGGGCCCAGCGGGCCTGGCGAGAGTTCAGACGTTTGGCCGTTTGGATGTACTCCAGGTTGCGGTGGTCAGTCCAGACGATAAACGGCTGCTCGGAACCCTCAAGCCAGTGGCGCCATTCCTCAAGGGCGAGCTTGACCGCCAGGAGTTCACGGTTCCCGACATCATAATTGCGCTCGGCAGGGGACAGGCGACGGGAAAAAAAAGCACAAGGGTGGAGTTTCTGGTCCAGGGTAGAGCGTTGGGATAACACCGCTCCCACCCGGTGTCGGAGGCATCAGCCTCGACCACAAACTGGCGAGATGAATCTGGCAAAATGAGGATGGGTGCGGAGGTGAAGCGCCTCTTAAGCTCCGCAAAAGCGTCTTCCGCTTCCGAGGACCAGACGAAACGGGTAAGGGAGGAGGTGAGACGAGTGAGGGGAGCGGCAACCCGACTGTAATCCCTGATGAAGCGACGGTAAAAATTTGCAAAGCCCAGGAAGCGTTGTAGCAGCTTCACGGAGGTGGGTTTAGGCCAAGTAACCACCGCCTGGATCTTTTCGGGGTCCGTCCTAACCTGACGCTCTCAATGATGTAACCCAGGAAGGAAACAGAGTGAACATGAAAATCGCATTTCTCCGCTTTCACAAATAATTTATTTTCTAAAAGTCTTTGGAGAACCTGGCGGACATGCTGGACGTGCTCCTCGAGGCTGTGGGAAAAAATGAGGATATCGTCCAAATAAACAAAAACAGAGCGGTTTAAGAAGTCCCGGAGAACGTCATTGATGAGCGCCTGGAAAACGGCAGGAGCATTAGTAAGCCCAAAGGCCATGACCAGGTATTCAAAGTGGCCGAGGGGGGTGTTGAAAGCCGTCTTCCATTCATCGCCCTCACGAACCCTCACCAAGTGGTAGGCGTTGCGGAGAAAAAAATGACGGCACCTTGAAGTGGCTCGAATGCTGAGCTGATGAGTGGGAGGGGGTATTTGTTCTTGATGGTGATGTTATTGAGGCCACGGTAATCAATGCAGGGACGAAGGGACTTGTCTTTCTTGGCCACAAAGAAAAATCCAGCAGCAACAGGGGACGAAGAAGGCCTGATGAGACCCGCGCGAGAGAATCGCGGATGTAGCGCTCCATGGCCTCCCTCTCTGGACGGGACAGGTTGAAGAGGCGGCTGGAAGGCAGGGGAGCCCCGGGAAGGAGATCAATGGCACAGTCATAAGGTCGGTGAGGAGGCAGGGAAAGGGCGCGTTGCTTGCTGAAAACCTCGACGAGGTCATGATAAGCAGGAGGGATGGAGGAGAGATTGGGAGGTTCAGCGGTGGGCGTAGGAGCCTCAGGTAGAGCAGGAGCAGAAGCAGACAACAAGCAAGATGAGTGACAGGAGGGACTCCAGTTGGTGACTCGACTATTGGTCCAGTCGAATTGGGGGTTGTGTGCCACCAACCAAGGCTGGCCGAGGACCAGGGGAGCGGGGTGAGGAGAGGACGTGAAACTGGAGGGTCTCGTGGTGATTGCCGGAAAGGGTGAGGTGAAGGGGTACGGTGCGGTGGGTAACTTGAGCGAGGAGCTTGCCGTTGAGAGCGTTGGCATTCAGAGGAGTAGTGAGGGGTTCCAACGCAATGCCAGCTTGGGTAACGAGGTTGGAATCCAGGAAGTTCTCGTCAGAACCGGAGTCGATTAATGCAGACAAGGGCAAGGACTGCTGATTCCAGGACAACACGGCGTTGAGCTGCATATGAGGTCGCAGAGTATGTGGGGTAGTAGTACGACTCGCCAGGACCCCCAGAATCACTGGCGAGCCCCCTCTTTTGGTCGAAGGGAGCAGGAAGACAGGAAATGCCCAGACTGACCGCAGTAAATGCAGGATCCCGATTGCAACCTCCGGAGACGCTCAGCAGGTGCGAGACGAGCCCGACCCAGTTGCATGGGAACCTCTTCGGAGACGGCTGCAGTAGAGACAAGGCTGGGAAGAGAGGCAGCAGGGGATTCAGGTCTCGATCTAGGAGGGTAGAGAGGAGAGCCACGGGAAGAGGAGATGGAGGGACGACGGACAGCTCTTTCCCCGGTAACGCTCATGGAGGCGGTTATCAAGTCTGATGACCATGGAAATGAGGTCGTCAAGATTATCTGGGTCCTCCCTGGCAGCCAACTCATCTTTCAAAGAGTCGCTGAGACCGTGCCGAAAAGCCCCTTGGAGCGCCCGGTCGTTCCAACCGGACTCCGCAGCTGTGATGCGGAACTCCACCGCGAAGTCGGCCACAGAACGGGCACCCTGGTAAATGGTGAACAACCGTTGACTAACGTCCGTACCTCGGACGGGTGGTCAAGACATTCCTTAATTCCAAACGAAGGGAGTAGGAGGTGAAATAAGAAGAATTGCTCCCCACAAGGCGGACGCCCATGCCAGCGCATCCCCCTTGAGCAACCCCATTATGTAGGCGATGCGGGACCCATCAGTGGAATACGAGGTAGGCTGCTGCTCGAAAACCAGGGAGCATTGAATGAGGAAGGCGCGGCACATACCCAGGTCTCCGGCATAACGATCAGGAGCAGGCACGTGAGGCTCCTTGTGCAGGAAAACTGGCGGGTCCGGGGTGAAGCGACGACAGGAGGGGAACTTTCTTGGACAGCGCGTTGAAAACAAGTTTTGTAAAAGATCTTTGTTCTCCTTTACGCTGGTGGAGAGGCAGTGCAGCGCTGTCGTCAGCTCCTGGATGGATTGACCCTGTTGGCCGACAAGAACGCCCTGTAGGGACAGGGCTTGACGGATCTGGTTAGTGTCCGCTGGGTCCATGCTTGGTCAGATCGTTCTGTTGTGATGAACAGGAACGAACCCAAACGCAGACACGGAAGGTTAGGATGGAGAGTGAAAATTTAATTATAACAATGAAACAAGCGATGACAGAGGTAGTAGAGACGATGGGCTGGATTCTGGAGGGGATGCACAGGAGGACAGACAGGAGGGAACCGGGGAGGCAGCTAAGCGTGCAGGCAGGCGGGGCTGGCAGGACGAACAGAGCTGGTGGACGGAGGAGTAATGGACCTGAACACGAGGGGAAAACGACAAGAACACGGGTAAACATACAAAACATGCAACACGGAGAGAACAGTAAACACAGCGTAGGAAAACAATTAACAGGAGTCAGCTTCTACCAGGTAGAGGAAACAACGATCTGACGAAGAGTGACTGGAAAACCGGGGTAGATATACTGCAGGGCTGATGGAAATGATGGGAAGCAGGTGTGCCGGAATGGATGACGGAATTGGCAACAGGTGAACATGATGGGGAGTAATGAGGGAATGATAATAGAATAATTGAAAATAATAAAACAATTAACACAACAATCACAAGGGAGGAACAAGACAACGGAAAAAACGAGACAGGAACATCGGGAATATGACAGTACAAGGCTGGTTCTGCTCATCAGCTGACGATGACTGGGAGTCTGCAGCAGTGGGACACTTGGCTTTGTCCCACCAGGGGTAAGAACATAAGAAGAACATAAGAATACATAATGATGAGAATGGGCCGTTTGGCCCATCTATGCTCATCATGTCCTAATCTAAAGAGTATCTAGTACTACATCTAGCCTGGACTTGAATAGCCCAAGCGTTTCTGCCTCTACTACCCGACCTGGCAAGCTGTTCCAGGCATTGACAACTCTCTGTGTAAAGAAAAACATCCTAATATCTGTGCGGAATTTGCCTTTAACTAATTTCCACCTGTGGCCTTTTGTTCTGCTGACCCCACTTATCTTTAAAAATCTTTGGTATTTTACTTTGTTAATCCCTTTTAGGAATTTAAAAACCTCAATCAAATCCCCCCTAAGTCTCCGTTTGCTCAATTTAAATAGATTGAGTGCCTTAAGTCTATCATCATAACTTTTACCTTTCATACCAGGTGTAGCAGCCCTCGATATTTCTTCAATAAACAAGCATGGAGTGTTTCCTGACGGGTGCATTTATTGCTCTCTCTCTTTGTAGAACACCATGTTGAGCATCATTGACGTCAAACATCTAACACCGTGAAAACTATAAAGAAAATTACATAGAATTAGCCTACAATAGGCTACTTCGTAGCTTCACAAATACATAGATTATACACTTCAGTAGGCTACACATCACATGAAAATAGTGATGTGTAGCCTTATGTAAGACTTACGGGTTTGTAATTTATCACAGTCTATCTGCATCTAAGCAGTGTGCTACAGCGGTGAAAAAGACCGACAGGATGCTGGGATACATAGCAAAATGTACTGAATATAAATCAAAGGAGGCCATATTAATGTTATATAATGCCTTTGTCAGACCTCTTTTAGAGCATTGTGTCCAATTGTGGGCACCACATCATAAGAATGATATAGGCCCCAATTTGGAGGGTCTCAACATCCTACACCAGTGCCTTTCCTCCATTGAGCAATGGATGGAGAGTAACTTTCTCCAACAAAACGCAGGAAAGACAGAAGTGCTGATCATAGCTACTGACAAGATAGCAACTAGAGTGGCTGATCATATGGGGTCTCTTAAGGGAAATATACACCCTCACTTAAGAAACCTAGGTGTCATCTTTGACCAGTCTATGCTTTTGGACAAGCATGTCAATTCTCTCACCCGCTCCTGCTTCTTTCACCTCAGAAATATTGCCAAACTACGGTCCATTGTTTCACATGCTGAATTAGAAACCTCTGTACACGCTTTCATTTCATCTAGACTGGACTATTGTAACTCACTGTTTACCTGCCTTGACAAAGGTTATGTGGACCGCCTTCAACCCATCCAAAATGCTGCGGCAAGGCTGTGTCGTCGTGTCGCATCACCCCCATCCTAGCCTCTCTGCACTGGCTCCCAGTACACTTCAGGATTCACTTCAAAGTTCTGGTGTTCACCTACATTTTTTAATTGTATTTTTTACTGCTGTGAAGCACTCTGTGCATTCGTGCTATGAAGGGCGCTATACAAATAAAGCTTTACTTACTTACTTACTTACTTGAAAAATTACAGAGAAGGGCAAATACATTTGCTCTGTATGATGTGTAAAAGGAAAGACTTAAGACACCTAAGACTTAAGACTTCAGTCAGGTTTGCTGAAGTCTTCCAGATTTGTCTTCCAGGCTCTGACCCCCCCCACACACACACACACACACACACACACACATACACACACACTGACCATCATATGCCAATGTATCACCTCTGGAAAAATAGTTGTGTATATCCTATAGACAAGGGCCACACAGGGTCACATCTGGGCCACACAGGGTCACATCTGGCTCATTTGCAGGAGTGTACCTTACCAGTGTACCTTGCTGCCAAGTATTTTGCATTGGTGAGGAATAATGCATCCAACGTGGACATCACTTCTCAATTGGCGAAAGCCGTGAACATGACACAGTCTCCAGAGCAAACTGCTGTACTGTACTGTCCCTGCAGTGTGTTATCACATTGAGTGGCCTCACCCAAGAGGCCACTCAACTCCTGGTCCAGGCCCTGGTGATCTCACGCCTGGACTACTGCAATTCCTTGCTGGCAGGCCTTCCGGCCTGTGCCATCAAGCCACTGCAACTAGTCCAGAACGCTGCCGCTCGCCTGGTGTTCAACCAGCCAAAGTTCACC
>JAINUG010000982.1:10000-12500 GCA_029706075.1 Aldrovandia affinis | reverse complement strand
ATGGCAGAGCCACGTGTGCCCTGTGTGTGGAGGTGTGAATGGGTGGCTGCTTGGAGGCGGAACACACTGACTTGGATGGGGACAGTGAACGGGCTGGGGACAGGGACAGGGACAGGGCCATCGACAGGGCCATCCTGCCGTCCCTGTGGGTTTGGGGGTCCGGGGGCCGCGGCCAGAGGGGGCAGTATGCGGTTATCGCTTCGGCCTTTTGGCTAAGATCAAGTGTAGTATCTGTTCTTATCAGTTTAATATCTGATATGTCCCCATCGGGGACTACATATTAAACGGATTTTTAGAACGGGAGTCGGAAAAGGAGCTTGCTCCGTCCGCTCCACGCATTGACCCTGTATGGCAGTGTATCAGGGAACAGTGCACCTCTTTCCTTTGTGTCCAAAAACAGTCTGTGTGTGTGTGTGTGTGTGTGTGTGTTTGCGAGGGGGGGTGTGTGTGTGTGTGTGTGTGTGTGTGTGTGTGTGTGTGTGTGTGTGTGTGTGTGTGTGGTGTGTGTGTGTGTGTGAGTGTGAGGAGTGAGTGAGTGAGTGAGTGAGTGAGTGAGTGAGTGAGTGAGTGAGTGAGTGAGTGAGTGAGTGAGTGAGTGAGTGAGTTGAGTGAGTGAGTTTGATGTTGTGTTTGATGTTGCTTTTTAATTCTGCATCACAGGTGGCCAATGGAATGGAACGGAATGGAATGGCAGAGCCACGTGTGCCCTGTGTGTGGAGGTGTGAATGGGTGGCTGCTTGGAGGCGGAACACTCTGACTTGGATGGGGACAGTGAACGTGGCTGGGGACAGGGACAGGGACAGGGCCATCGACAGGGCCATCCTGCCGTCCCTGTGGGTTTGGGGGTCCGGGGGCCGGCGGCCAGAGGGGGCAGTATGCGGTTATCGCTTCTCGGCTTTTTGGCTAAGATCAAGTGTAGTATCTGTTCTTATCAGTTTAATATCTGATATGTCCCCCATCGGGGACTACATATTAAACGGATTTTTAGAACGGGAGTCGGAAAAGGAGCTTGCTCCGTCCGCTCCACGCATTGACCCTGTATGGCAGTGTATCAGGGAACAGTGCACCTCTCTTCCTTTGTGTCCAAAAACAGTCTGTCTGTGTGTGTGTGTGTGTGTGTGTGTGTGTGTGTGTGTGTGTGTGTGTGTGTGTGTGTGTGTGTGTGTGTGTGTGTGTGTGTGAGTTTGTGTGTGTGTGTGTGAGTGTGGTGTGTGAGTGAGTGAGTGAGTGGTGTGGTGTGGTGTGGTGTGAGTGTGAGTGAGTGAGTGAGTGAGTGAGTGAGTGAGTTTGAGAGAGTGAGTGAGTGAGTGAGTTTGATGTTGTGTTTGATGTTGCTTTTTAATTCTGCAGCATCACAGGTGGCCAATGGAATGGACGGAATGGAATGGCAGAGCCACGTGTGCCCTGTGTGTGTGTGTGAATGGGTGGCTGCTTGGAGGCGGAACACACTGACTTGGATGGGGACAGTGAACGTGGCTGGGGACAGGGACAGGGACAGGGCCATCGACAGGGCCATCCTGCCGTCCCTGTGGGTTTGGGGGTCCGGGGGCCGGCGGCCAGGGGGGCAGTATGCGGTTATCGCTCGGCCTTTTGGCTAAGATCAAGTGTAGTATCTGTTCTTATCAGTTTAATATCTGATATGTCCCCATCATCGGGGACTACATATTAAACGGATTTTTAGAACGGGAGTCGGAAAAGGAGCTTGCTCCGTCCGCTCCACGCATTGACCCTGTATGGCAGTGTATCAGGGAACAGTGCACCTCTTTCCTTTGTGTCCAAAAACAGTCTGTCTGTGTGTGTGTGTGTGTGTGTGTGTGTGTGTGTGTGTGTGTGTGTGTGTGTGTGTGTGTGTGTGTGTGTGTGTGTGTGTGTGTGTGTGTGTGTGTGTGTGTGTGAGTTTGTGTGTGTGTGTGTGTGGTGTGGTGAGGAGTGGTGTGGTGTGAGTGAGTGGTGTGGTGTGAGTGAGTGAGTGAGTGAGTGAGTGAGTGAGTGAGTGAGTGAGTTTGAGTGAGTGAGTGAGTTTGATGTTGTGTTTGATGTTGCTTTTTAATTCTGCAGCATCACAGGTGGCCAATGGAATGGAACGGAATGGAATGGCAGAGCCACGTGTGCCCTGTGTGTGGAGGTGTGAATGGGTGGCTGCTTGGAGGCGGAACACACTGACTTGGATGGGGACAGTGAACGTGGCTGGGGACAGGGACAGGGACAGGGCCATCGACAGGGCCATCCTGCCGTCCCTGTGGGTTTGGGGGTCCGGGGGCCGGCGGCCAGAGGGGGCAGTATGCGGTTATCGCTTCTCGGCCTTTTGGCTAAGATCAAGTGTAGTATCTGTTCTTATCAGTTTAATATCTGATATGTCCCCCATCGGGGACTACATATTAAACGGATTTTTAGAACGGGAGTCGGAAAAGGAGCTTGCTCCGTCCGCTCCACGCATTGACCCTGTATGGCAGTGTATCAGGGAACAGTGCACCTCTCTTCCTTTGTGTCCAAAAACAGT
>JAINUG010000981.1:0-38147 GCA_029706075.1 Aldrovandia affinis | reverse complement strand
GGAAATAATGCCTAAGCCTAATACAATACATAAACAAGTAGACGTGTAAACTAAGTGACTATGTCCCTAAATTAACAAAACCGGACTACGGGAGAGGTGCACCCTGAAGAGGTGAGTCTTCAGTCGACGCTTGAAGGTGGCCAGGGTCTCAGCTGTTCTGACTTCCACTGGAAGGTCATTCCACCATCGTGGAGCCAGAACCGACAGGAGACGTGACCGGGAAGCGCAGGTGCGGAGGGGAGGTGCTAGGCGTCCTGAGGTAGCAGAACGGAGAGGTCTGGCAGGTGTGTAGGGTTTGAAGATCTTGGTGAGGTATGTTGGGGCTGATCCCTTGACTGCCTGGTATGCTAGGACCAATGTCTTGAATTTGATGCGGGCTATAACAGGCAGCCAGTGGAGGGTAGTGAGCAGGGGGTGACATGGGAGTGTCGAGGAAGGTTGTAGATCAGACGGGCCGCAGCGTTCTGGATGAGTTGCAGGGGTCTGATGGCAGATGCGGGAAGGCCAGCCAGGAGCGAGTTGCAGTAGTCCAAGCGGGACAGTACCATTGCTTGGACCAGGAGCTGGGTAGAGTACGTGGTAAGGAAGGGACGGATCCTCCTGATGTTATACAGGAAGAATCTGCACGCCCGGCTTACCGCTGCAATGTTCATTGATAGGGACAGCCTGTTGTCCATCACCACACCGAGATTCTTCGGCGCAGGGTGATGATGTCACCAGGGTGTCACCTAGAGAAATGGAGAAATCAAGGTGGGGAGAGTTTAGGGCAGGAATGAAGATTAGCTCTGTTTTACCTGGGTTGAGCTTTAGGTGGTGACTGTCCATCCAGCTCTGAATGTCCCCCAAGTAAAGTACTGTTGCTAACTTTTAAAGCAATAAACGGACTTGCACCTTTATATCTGACCGAAATGATTGCCCCCTATAAACCGACACGACTGCTTCGTTCGTTCACAAGAAGCCGGCCATCTATTACTCCCTAGAATTTTGAAAAGCACAGCTGGTGGTAGAGCCTTCTCTTTTAGAGCTCCTCTGTTGTGGAACGGTTTACCAAGGCATGTTAGGGATTCGGACACAGTTTCAATTTTTAAGTGTAGATTAAAAACATATCTTTTCAGCCTAGCCTACTGCCAAACATAGTCTAGGTGGAGAGATGGAGAAGGCCGTGCCCTAGTGTCTTATGGAGTGAGAAACTTTCCATACTGTCACCTCCTCAATGTGTTACCACCACTGTTATGCTGGTTATCCTTGATCGGGTGTGGATTGTTTGGAACTCTCTCATGGCTGCGTGTTTTCTCTGTCCCTCTCCTAATAGGTATGCTGCCATAGCTTACACCTGTTGGGGCTATCTGTATATTTCCTATGCTTGTGCTCCCCTGCTCTTACATAATGCTACTGGCTATAGCACTGCTTTTTTTCTGACTGCATGTTCTCTTCTCTGCCTCGGCCTCTGACTCAGGGGCACCTGCCCCCGAGCCCTAGATCCTGCGAGAAGTGTGAGCTGCCCCCATCAACCCTCACCCCCACGCCAACCCCAGTTCCAGGATCTGGACCCTCTCCACGTGGTTTAGTCCTTCAGCCCTGAGCCACCTTGGACATACCCTGTGCCGGCCAGAAGAGTATGGGCTCCCCCCCTTTTTAGTGTGGTTCCTCCCAAGGTTTCTCCTTGCCACTGTTGCCTTTAGGCTTGCTTTTGGGGGGGTCTAGGCCTGGGTTCCCCCTCTGTTAAGCGTTTTGTGACAATTCTATTGTGAAAAGCGCTATACAAATAAACTTGATTTGATTTGATTTGATTTAAATGTTAACTTGCTGAACACTGACAGCTGTACTAGTTGTACCCCACATTAGCTAAACACTCGTATATACTGTAACTTACGACACTGCACTGTATGTGCGAGGCGTGTATTACTAGCACAGATGTAAACATAATGTTAGGCTAAATTGGGAACCGATCTCTCTTATCTGACTAACTGTCTGTTATGGAGCCAAACTCAAGGTTCAAGGTTCAAGGTTCAAGGTTTTTTATTGTCAGTCACAGATATATACAAGTATAACACGGTGAGTGAAATTCTTGTGCCAGAAAACTCCCGACAGCAAACAGCAGTAAGACTATATATTTTTTAAACTATAAGTAGACCATAAATAAAATAGTTAAAAACGGTGCAGCAAATTAAACTATAAGTATACATAAACATAATTAAAAAATTAAGCGAAGATAAATTTTTTTAGCTAGAAACAGTGCAAAAATGTACCTATGTAAACCGATATAAACTGGGCAAGTGAGTACCAGTTATAATAGACTTTGCAATAATATTTTAAAAATACAAACATATGGGAAAAATACAATACAGAATAAAAAATACAATACAGAAAAAATACAATACAGAATAGTGCAAGTAGGTATGAAGGTGCAAATTACAAACCAATTGCAAATACAATTGGGTGTGTGCAGAGTGTGAGGATCAGCTCCTATTCAGCAGCCTGATGGCCTGACTATGGAAGCTGTCCCTAAGTCTGTTTGTGCGGCACTTGATACTGCGGTATCTTCTGCCTGACGGTAAAGTGGAATACAGTTTGTGGCAGGGGTGGTAACTGTCTTTGATTATGCGTTTGGCCTTTGCCACGCACCGCCTGGTGTAAATGTCCTGGAGGGAGGGAAGCTCCCCTCCCACGATGCCCTGGGCCGTTCGCACGACCCTCTGTAGTGCTCTGCGCTCAAGTACGGTGCAGTTCCCATACCAGACGGTGATGCATCCTGAGAGAACACTCTCAATCGTACCCGTGTAGAATGTACGGAGGATACGGCGGCACATGTTGAATTTCCTCAGACGTCTGAGGAAGTACAGGCGTTGTTGGGCCCTTTTCACCACGTGTGTGGTGTGTGTGGTCCATTTGAGGTCCTCGGAGATATGCACGCCGAGGAACTTGAAGCTGCTGACCCTCTCTACTGCAACCCCGTCTATGGAGATGGGGGCGTGCTCTCCTCTCTGCCTCCTGTAGTCCACGATCAGCTCCTTGGTCTTCTGGGTGTTGAGGGTGAGGTTGTTCTCCTGGCACCACTGTGTCAGTGATCCAACCTCCTCTCTGTAGGCTGTCTCGTCATCATCGGAGATCAGTCCCAGCACCCCGTGTCATCAGCAAACTTGATGATGACGTTGAGCTATGCATGGCCATGCAATCGTGGGTGTACAGGGAGTAGAGGAGAGGGCTCAACACGCATCCCTGGGGGGCTCCTGTGTTGAGGGTCAGTGGCTCTGAGGTAGTGCTGCCCATCCTCACCACCTGGCGGCGGCCCGACAGGAAGTCCAGTATCCAGCTGCACATGGTGGAGTGCAGGCCTAGACCCCGGAGCTTGGTGTCGAGCTTGGCAGGAACTATTGTGTTGAACGCTGAGCTATAGTCCACAAACAGCATACGCACATAAGAGTTCCTGCTCTCCAGGTGAGAAAGGGCGGTGTGAAGTGCCACGGCAATTGCGTCGTCAGTGGATCTGTTCTGGCGATATGCAAATTGCCATGGGTCCAGTGTGTCAGGCAACATGGAACAAATGAAGACCTTAACCAACCTCTCGAAGCATTTACTGACAATCGAGGTGAGGGCTACGGGCCTCCAGTCGTTCAGACACGTTACCTTGGGGTGTTTGGGGACAGGCACAATGGTGGACATCTTGAAGTCCGCGGAACAACAGCCTGGGACAGGGAGAGGTTGAAGATGTCTGCAAACACCCCTGCCAACTGGTCAGCGCATGCTCTGAGGACGCGCCCCGGGATGCCGTCGGGGCCTGCTGCCTTGCGGATGTTCACCCACTTGAAGGCTCTGCGCACATCGGCCTCTGAGATGCTCAGCAGGCTGGGCTCCCAGGCAGCGCTGACTCCGGTGGGCTGCCGTTCACATCGAACCGAGCAAAGAATGTGTTCAGCTCTGCTGGGAGGGAGGTAGAGGAGCTCTCTACACAGCTGGTTCTCCCTCTGAAGTCCGTGATTGTCTGTAGCCCCTTCCACATACCCCTCACGTCTTGATTCTGAAATTTCTCCTCCACTCTGCTCCTATACTCTCGCTTGGCAGTGTTGATGGTCCTGCGGAGGTCATAGCGGGCTCTTCTATACTCCTCCATACTTCCGCAGTTGAAGGCGGCGTCGCGCGTATGCAGTGCAGCGAACATCCCCGTTAATCCACGGTTTCTGATTTGGGTATATCCGAACCGATTTAGTAGGAACAACGTCATCCATGCACTTCTTGATAAACCCACCGACTGTGGACGCGTACTCACTGATGTTGTTGTCCGAGGCGTCCTTGAACATGGACCAGTCGGTGTGTTCAAAACAGTCCTGCAGCATGGATTCGATTTGTCCGACCAGCGTTGAACCTCTCGCGCAGCGGTGGTTGCTGCTTCAGTCTCTGCCTGTAAGCGGGAGTAGCTGGATAGAGCGGTGGTCTGATTTGCCAAAGCGGTGGGCGGAGGAGGGCCTTGTAGCCACCGGAAGGGGTGTAGCAGTGATCCAGCGTCTTCTCACCACGGGTCTTGCCTGTTATGTGTTGGTAAAACTTCGGGAAAACTTTCTTCAAGTTCGCCTTGTTGAAGTCCCCACCACAATAAAAGCAGCCTCCGGGTGAGCCGACTCCTGCACGCTAATTACCCGTAGAGTTCCTTCAATGCAATGTCCGTATTGGCTTGTGGCGGGGCGTAAACAACAGTCACGATAACCGCTGTAAACTCCCGAGGTAGCCAAAATGGTCGGCACATTAACATCAGATACTCCAGGTCCGGGGAACAGAACGACTTCAGAGTATGCACACAACTTGGGTTACACCAAGACCTGTTGATCATAATACATACCCCCCCTCCGCGATCCTTACCGGAGAGAGTCTTTGTTCTGTCCGCGCGGTGTGCGGAAAAACCCGTGGGCTCAATGGCTGTGTCGGTAATCCCCTCCTTCATCCAGGTCTCCGTTAAGCAGATGATACAATTGTCCCTTGTTTCACGGTGGAATTGAATACGAGCCTGTAGCTCGCACAGCTTATTGTCCAAAGACTGTACATTAGCCAGTAAAATGGAGGGTAATGGAGGACGATTGGCTCTGCGTCTCAGCCTGACCAGCACGCCGGCTCGCTTCCCTCTCCTCCGGCGGCGTCGCTTGCGTGAGATCGCTCCCAAGATGGACGGGGTTAATCCAACAAAGGCTCCTGAGTCCGAGTCAAAAGAGTTGAAAAACTCCGGTGTGCGGCGAGCGATTGCCGATCCAATCTCCAGAAGTGTACGTCTGTCATAGGTGATAAGGCTGCTAACTTTTATGAATAAAAATAAGTACTATAAAAAAAGTAAGAAACAAAAAACTGCGTGTTAGCTCGGGAGCTAGCGGCGAATGTCGTGTTCACATTTTAGATGAAGCCCATGTTTCCTGCAGCAGATACCAAGATATAATGTTGTGTTACAGAGGAAAGGACATGCATATCAAATTGATATAATGTCAAATTCAAATCGTGTTCAAAAATTCAAAAATTGTGTTTTTCTCTTCAGCAGAATGCCGTTCCTGTACAGACAGTTCTGCTGGAGATCAAATGGAGAGAGAGAGCACACATGGGCCAGCAGTGCAACTTACAGTAACACTGCAGGAATACTACCACAGAGATTGATTTGTTTTTCTCTCACAACATTACAGAACAGCATTCCATGTGTTTCCCCTTGTTAGAACTGTATCAGCCAATACATAGAATATTTCCTCCCAAAATCAATCTTTTATTCAAAATCAATTGAATTGGTGTCTAGCTGATATTTACAAAACAGGTAGAGGGTACTCCACAATAGAACAACATCACTTCATTTTAGAAAGGGTTTGTCATTTTAAGGCTATATCCATACTGTACCATATACATTTTTCAAAAACAATGAGGTTATGTATTTGCATTCTTTTATTGTTTAGTGGCACCACCTTGGATCAGTCATCCAGCAGTGGACTTTGAGGCTTTTTATGGTCTAAAATGCAGAGGCAACAGATGGCTAAGCCATTAACCCTTTACCTGAAATACTGTGAGAAAAACAAAAGAAAAAAATAGTTATTTGCTCATTTTTATTACTTAATAATAAATAATAACAACAAGTTATTACAGTTTTTTCAACTGCTAACATGCTTTGGTCAAAACTGAAGTCACAATTTCAAAACTCTTCACACAGTCAGCGAACCAGAAGTCTATGTGGACCAAACAATTAATCATTTTTCATTGCTTTCACACAAAATGCATTCACTGACCACATTTTCCAAAATTCATGAACTCTTTTCTCATTCATACTCCACCACCCACTATATATTTGCAGCACATTTTTCAAATGCTAACACACTGTTTTCAAAACTGTTAAAAACGCATTCAAAACAGAATTACGTCACAATGTGTGCAGCACTGTCCAATGATGGTTTGCTGTTACACAAACCACTCATTGGCCCCTACAATACAGAGAGGCTCATTTCTTTTCTGGATGACCTGCATAAATGACTTGTGCCAGCAGAGGAGAGAGGGGCAAGAAACTCCCCTACCTTCATTGTTGTGTGGGATAATGTGGCATTCCACCACTCTGCTGCAGTCACAGACTGGTTTGCTGCACATCCCAGGATGTTAGTACTATTCGTGCCTCCATACTCCCCTTCCTAAACCCCATAGAAGAGTTTTCTCTGCGTGGAGGTGGAAGGTGTTTGACCACCGTCCACATGACCAGATGTCCTTACTGGATGCCATGAATGTGGGGTGTGGAGACATTTATCCTAAAGACTGCCAGGGTTGGATTAGACATTCCAAAAGATACTTTCCAAGATGCATCGCCAGAGAAGACATAAGATGTGATGTTGATGAGAACTTGTGGCCAAATGCAGGAGAGAGGGAGAACTAGAACCCTCACAGTACTGTACAGTATGAGTGATTATACTATACATGTTGTTTTTTTGTGATTATTATTGCAGCCCTGGAATTTCAGGAAATTGCTATTTTTTGTTTCAACTTTTTATTTTTCACAAGTAAATTACTATATGCAGAGATATAGAAAAAATAAACGATATTGAAGCAAATTTCTGCATTTCTGATTCATTGTTGTTACATATACTTTAGTACAGTCAATAAAGTGAAAGGGTGTTATTCTTATTCTATAATGAAATACTGATTTATGTGAAAAATCATTCAAACTTCAAAGATAAAAGTTCATAATTTATGTAATGCTCCCTGTTGTTAGTGTTTTTAGGTCAGTGTGTTATGAGTGACAATGTATGCTTTCCGAGTGAGAATTGTTGCCTTATTTTGAGACATGTATGAAGTGTTTTGGTGGTTTGAGGGAGTTTTGGAAGTGAGATGAACTGTTTGGCCAAGATGCATGTTGGCAATGCAGACTGTATGAAGAGTTTTCAAAAAGTGTCTTCAGTATTGACCGATGCTTGTTAGCAATTGAAAAAAACTGTAACAAGCTACTTAAAAATATATATATATATATATATATATATCTTCACCATTGTGGAAATTGCTAAATTACAGATATTTATGTAACCCTTCTTTGATAACATTTTAAAATTTTACATTTTAAGCATTTAGCAGACGCTCTTATCCAGAGCGACTTACAAGATGTGCATTAATACATGGTAGGAACAATCATAGTTAGCGCACAGGATCAGTGCAGTAATACAGCAATAGACATCATTGCAGGCGTCTGCATATCATACCTGTAACACTGGGAAAGAAAAGGTTAGTGGGTTTTTTTGTTTTTTTTAAATAGTGTAGAACAGGTAAACAGTGGTGACGACAGACAGGCTAGATGGACAGAGATCAGGGGTAGTGGAGTCTGAAGAGGTGGGTTTTGAGTCTCTTGCGAAAGATTGCAAGTGATTCCGCGGTCCTGACTGATTGCGGAAGGTCGTTCCACCAGCGAGGGATCAGGACAGAGAAGAGGCGAGACTGCGAGGAGCGGCTGCCAGGCGCCCGGAGGGATGGGGCAGTCAGTTTGCCAGAGGAGGCGGAGCGGAGGGGTCTGGGAGGTGTGTAGGGAGTGATGAGTGACTGGAGGTATGGGGGAGCAGTCCCTCTGGCCGCTTGAAGCAAGCACCAGTGACTTGAATCTGATGCGTGCTGCAATGGGGAGCCAGTGCAGAGAGGAGAGTAGAGGGGTGACGTGGGTGAACTTCGGCTGGTTGAACACCAGGCGAGCGGCAGCGTTCTGGACTAGTTGCAGTGGCTTGATGGCACAGGCCGGAAGGCCAGTAGTCCAGACGTGAGATCACCAAGGCGTGGAAGAGGACAGCCAGCATCACCAACATGTTGGATGTCTTCCACCGACGATGCCTCAGAACCATCTTGAGGATCTCATGGCGAGACCACATCACCAATGAAGAAGTGATGAGAAGGACAGGGGTGGCGCTACTGTCTGACATGGGCTGTGTTCGAAACCGTTCACTCGTTCCCTATTCCCTATGTAGTGTTCCCTATGTAGTGTTCCATGTAGTGAACGATTAAACTGTTTTCGGACACTACAACTGAACGTCATTTGCGTCAAAAACAAAGTGCCGGATATTCAGGTGACGCAAGCGGATGCGCCCAGTATCACGTAAGCAAACCGAGCACTCATGACAGCAGGTTGAAATGTACTCAGGTAGTATCGGGTTTGCATGTTCAGTTTTGAATGTTAAACCCCAAATAAATTGTTGAAATTCTAATGATAATAAGTGTGGTTTTGTCAACTGTGGTGCTGTCTGCTAGCCACTGCTTTAGCCACCAATAGCTACCTATATGGAAGTCGTGAGCTAACTAAGACACGACCGCATTGCATTGTGGTATACAGGAGAAATAGTAGGGTACATTCGTTGTTCACTACAAATCGCTGTGAATTGTGGTTATTTTATAGTGGACTATATAGGGAACATACATTTACATTTTACATTTTAAGCATTTAGCAGACGCTCCTATCCAGAGCGACTTACAAGATGTGCATTAATGCATGGTAAGAACAATCATAGTTAGCGCACAAGATCAGTGCAGTAATACAGCGATAGGCATCTGCATTCCACACCTGTAACACCTGTGACACCGGAAGGAAAAGGTTAGTGTGGGTTTTTTTTTTTTTTTTTTTTTTTTTTGGGGAGTATAGTGTTGAACAAGTAAACAGTTGGTGAAGACAATTTAGCTAAATGGACAGAGTTCAGTGGTAGTGGAGTCTGAAGAGGTGGGTTTTGAGTCTCTTGCGGAAGATGGCAAGTGATTCCGCGGTCCTGACCGATTGTGGAAGGTCGTTCCACCAGCGAGGGATCAGGACAGAGAAGAGGCGAGCCGCGAGAGAGAAGCGCTGCCAGGCGCCCGGGAGGAAGGGACAGTCAGTTAACCAGAGGAGGCGGAGCGGAGGGGTCTGGGAGGTGTGTAGGGAGTGATGAGTGACTGGAGGTATGGGGAAGCAGTACCTCTGGCCGCTTGAAAAGCAAGCACCAGTGACTTGAATCTGATGCATGCTGCGATGGGGAGCCAGTGCAGAGAGGAGAGTAGAGGGGTGACGTGGGTGAACTTCGGCTGGTTGAACACCAGATGAGCGGCAGCATTCTGGACTAGTTGCAGTGGCTTGATGGCACAGGCTGGAAGGCCTGCCAGCAAGGAATTGCAGTAGTCCAGATGTGAGATCACCAGGGCCTGGACCAGGAGTTGAGTGGCCTCTTGGGTGAGGAACGGTCGGATCCTCCGGATGTTGTGGAGGGAGAAACGGCAGGTCCGAGTGATAACGGCAGGTCCGAGTGAACAAAATTAACAGTTGAGAATTCGAACAGCACTATTTAGGGAATAGGGAACGGTTTCGAACACAACCCTGCTGTCTGACAGGAGAAGAAGACTGGCTGGACACGTACTCCGACTGCCAAGAGAGCGACCAGCGAGTGTGGCAATGGACTGGGTGCCAGAGGGCGGCAAGAGGAAGAGAGGGAGGCCAAAGAAGACGTGGAGACATACGTTTAAGGAAGACCTAAGCGAGATGGGTGTCAGCTGGCATGGTGCACGGAGGGTCGCCAGTGACCGGTGCAGATGGAGGGGACTCGTCGCCCAGTGTTCCAGCAGGAACGGGAGGAACTAAGTCTAAGTCTAAGCCTGCACCGAGGGTTGAGTGAGGGGTGAAGCTTTTTGGCTGTTTGCTAATGCTATTCTCAACGCATTTACGATACTCATCGTGTTCTTTGGAGTGATGAACCCTCAAGTGGCGGATCAAATTGGTCGTGCCGAATGTCTTCGGCGTAGTTCCTCCTTGATTAACCTTTTCGTTGCATACAGTACATATTGCAAGCTTAACGTCCTCTTCATAGACTTTGTAATAATTCCAGACTGCTGACATTTTGCCAGCTAACGGATTCAGTTTATAATGCAGCGTGCGCATGGACTAGGCTCGTTTCAGGATTTCAGGATCTGCCAAAATAGAAAACAAATCTGCCGGTCGCGTTAAAGGACAAAAACCGTCCGGTTCCGGTCTATTGCCGATCGATCCCGGTGCATCCCTAGTTTTCATTAATAGCGTTTTCATTAACCATATTTTCAAGCAATCGAGTTCAAACGAGTGAGAGGTTTCCTCAAATGTTTTGGTGGAAATGGGATGATGGAGGTATTGCAAATCCAGCAGTATGTGGAAAAACTAAGCGTGTGTACCCCGTGGTTAAGAGAGACACACTTTCTGTCACAAGTTCAGCCAAACTTTCCTCACATCGTTGGGCCCCTTAAATGTATTCTCCCCATAATACAACAGAAAATGCCCATACTTTATCTTCTACCTTAAAATGCACAGTGTTACCTTTCTTCTCCCAATAGAGCTTGTTCTCACCCAGGTTCGCGGTGTGCAATATCGTATCGAGCCAGACATTCTCCTTCCCTTGTCATGTTGTTTCTGTTCTTTGCTGGCCTAAATTTAGTTTATAATCCACGCACAGCTGGTGTCTAGCTCTTTCATTTTTCTCATTCTGTGGAAAGCTTGTATGCGAATTTTATATGAATGAAGAGCCATGGATTATGGTGCATTTAGAGAAATACAATGGTATACTGTTACGTTTGTTGTGTGTGTGTTTCTCTTTTTTTGGGAGGGTGGGGATGGTGTTCAACTGGGAGTCTGTGGCCCTCTGGGGGTCTGCGGGGGTACTGCAGGGGTCCCTGGCTGAGCTTAAAATACAGTGGTCCCTCGTTTATCGCGGGGGTTACGTTCTAAAAATAACCCGCAATAGGCGAAATCCGCGAAGTAGTCAGCTTTATTTTTTACAATTATTATTTATGTTTTAAGGCTGTAAAACCCCTCACCACACACTTTATACACTTTTCTCAGACAGGCATTAACATTTTCTCACATTTCTCTCTTGTTTAAACACTCTCAAAGTTCAAACCTTCGTAGATTTAAAAAAAATAAGTACAGTATTATAGAGTTAAACCAAAGATCAAAGCTGTTTTCAGGCCCAAACATTTATTTGAGAAATACAAATATAAACGTTTTCCATATACATAAATATGATAGCTTTTAGAAACAAATTTAATTGTAATGATCAACCTACGAGGATGGACACATAAGAAATTATTAATAGTGACTCGCGCGTATTTCACAGTTCCTTTGACCGTGCCTCTTCGTCCTGGCGCCGCTCCGCTGTAGCGTCTTTTTCCACTGAAGGCCTTGGAGCAGGTGTCATTTTTCGGTGCAGAACGTTTCGTCGACATTGTGGGTTTTGCAAACATAAAGAACTTCAGAGTCACACTGCTAGCGATCGAACATTTAGGCCTATGTAGGCCTACATTTGGCAAGCTGAACACATTCTGTACCGTACAGGAGACACGGCACGGAGGAGATTGATTGGCTAAGGGACTGTAGACCATTGTCAATCAGCACGCAGAACACAATGCGCGATTGCTGAGCGATCTGAGCGATTGCTGTTTCAGACTACAACCCCCAGAATGCATCGCTGCAAAATATTGCGTATTTTTTTATCGGCCGTCTCTTTGGGGGAGGGCGTTCAACTGGGGGTCTGTGGCCCTCTGGGGGTCTGCGGGGGTACTGCAGGGGTCCCTGGCTGAGCTTAAAATATATGCATTTTCGAATAAAAATAAATTACATTATAATTACATTACATTATAGTTTTAATATGTCTATATTGAAGCAGTTCAACCATAGGAACCTGTTTTAATATGTCTTAATGTGGTATCTTTACATTGCATCATTTGTTTACTTAGGAATTTATCCAGAATTAGTTTATCCTGGTTGAAAAATCTATTTAGCCAGCATGTCATTCTTTACATTATATTTTTATTCTGCTTAATAAAGAAACTTTCTCTGGTTTTCATAAAGCCTGGACTACAGACCTTTGCAAGGCATTCTTCATTATGGTTCGAACTGTAATTTAATGTCGCCCAACGCATTTTAATAGCAAAACTGGCTAGTTGACGGTTAAAGATAGGTATCAGTTACCGTCACGGAATGTCTTCTAGATCAGTGGCTACTATACTCGAAAATGAATAACTCAAACGCCCTTTATTAACGTCATGCGTGCGTACAACGTACTGTAAATTATTGGAACTGTAGTCTTTAAGCAACAGGGAAATTGTGCTGAGCTATTGCTGTTTCAGACTACAACCCCCAGAATGCATCGCTGCAAAATATTGCGTATTTTTGTCTCGGCCGGCTAGATTCGTTGGCGCTAGCGTGAGGGACATTGGATGACTTTGTCCCTGTTAGCGGTCCATTAATTTCGGCAGGTGCCACATTTGCTGAAACATGGAGGCTCTTATCCCTGTTATTAACAAGCTCCAGGACGTCTTCAATACAGCGGGGACGGATATTATCCAGCTGCCGCAGATTGCAGTGGTTGGCACACAGGTATAGGAGCACATTACTTCCTCGTCTATTAATAATCGCTTTAGCGATCAGGCTTCCCATAAATGGGTTGCTAGGTACTTACTGTGGATGTTGCAGTCAAATAGGTGATATGCTTTATTGCATGTAGGCTTACGTTTACACAACAGCAGCAGGTACAGGCTGCAGTGATCTGCATGGGACGCTTTGCTGCAGCTGTTTTGCTCAACGTTACTAGTAACATTAACGTCCGCTGTTTGAAACCCTTTTCCGCTACGTTAAAATGTCGTTGTGACCATGAACATATAACGTGAACCAATTTAAAATAACTAACGTTATCTCAAATATATAAATCTGTGTCGGATATTGTGAATAGTTTAAAGTTGACAGCGAAGCCCTGTTTTTAATATAGTTCGATGTAGCTTCTTGGCTACAAGGACACCGCGGACCTCAGATTAGAGCACATAACCTATTATCAGCGAACTAGCATCCTAGCTATTCATACAGCATTCATTTAGTCACTCACTGTTGATTAAAGAGTGTATCTTTAAAATCTGTCTTGGTGTTTGTATTTCACGTGGTCCAATAACGCGGAACTGACAGCATGCCAGAGCCATCTTGACATGTTTCCATGGCCGTGTGAAGTTAGATCTGTGAGGTTTATCCCCTCCAAGGCTGCGATCGCCGCTGTTGTCATTTTAAATGTTGTGTGTTTGATGTGCTGTATTTGAACGTGTTTGCTGAGAAGTAAGGAAGCGGGCCTAACTCTTTTGTGCCATGATCACAGATCTCCACAACTGATATCCAAACTCATGTTGACTAGACTGGAGTGATGGGTGGTGTGCGGTGCAGTGTGTTGAGATGTACCAACCGAGCTCAGAACTTCACTTCCCATCGTCACCTCTGTTAGACTCTGTACCCACAGGGAAGCCAGGCTGTTGAACCAGGTAGTACTGTATGAATGTTTGGGAACAGTGCAAGTAAAGTGGAATTGAATTGATGAATTGCATCGTTCCAAGGAGAAAGACCATTTCCACAAACTCTGTCCTAACTTGTCATTCTATTTGTGGGCTGTAGACTTAGTCTGTATTAGGCTTAGGCATTATTTCCTGCATTGAGTGCTTTACTGCTACCTCTGAATTGTGGCTACAGATTTACCTACAGGGTCCTAGTTTAACTATGTGGTTGCTCCTAGCACCCAGGAATTGTACTTCCCACTAGGGTGGCTTTCAGCTAAACTGTTCTTGACTACGGTTAACACTTTGTTGTACGTCGCTCTGGATAAGAGCGTCTGCCAAATGCCTATAATGTAATGTAATGTAATGTCTGGTCTGTTAAGAGGATGTTTTTGTCCGAGAGTCTGGCAGGATGAGACGGTGTGAGGGCGTCACGACAACGTAATGGAACTTGTTGGTTTGTTTATTAGTCCATTTGTCCCCTGTGAATACAGCCCCACTGGCATATAAATCAACATGCCAAGGACAGATCACATGCCACAGATCACGCGGATATATTCTTTAAATGAAAGAAACTTCCCTCAAGCCTTTTAACCTTTTCTATCCCTCTGGAGAAGATCACCCTTACATTTAGTACTGTGGAATATGGCGCTTAACTTTCAGAAGTAAACACTTGTGGTGATGTGGAGTGGTTTCCCCTAAACAACGAAGGGGAAAATCAAATCCTTCCCCTTTGTGATATTCACTCGTCCTTCAAGGCAGCACTGAACTCAGGAGTAATTAAGCACAGTGCATCATTACAGTGGTATGACGCATAACATGGGTTGTCTGCAACGTTCCCTCTAATTTTTCATGTGTCTGAGCATATGCACAAACTCCCTGAGAATTCCTTGGACCACTGTGAGCAACATCAGACGTGCACACTGTGGCCACACCAATATTACACCTGTCCAAAACCTGAGATCATAACAAGTCACGTAGCTTATTAAAAGAATCAAATTACAGCAGTAATTTCCATTAGATTACTTTTAATATAAGTGATTAGGCCCACTAACAATGAAAAAGTCAAAAATCTTGTTTTTCACGAGCTATGTACTATATTGAATGTCAGGGTGAGGGTCCTGCTCTGGACACATTTCAGAGATCAAATTTTGTTCACATTAAAACATTCACATTTTGCATAATGAAATGTGTGCTGTAGCACAAGCATGTGATACAGTGTAAAATTCTGTAACTCTGTCTGTAAAATATATAATTACAGTTTTTTATTAGCATTTCTACTACTTATAATCTAGTAACAGCATTTAATGATTAATATCCATAAATGAAAATTCTTAATTAATAAATGACACTAGCATTTTGTGCACTGTTATGTCTGTGCTCTCATCCACTATCAGGGTATGCCAGGGTGCATTTTTAACATTGCACATTGTCTCATTCTGCACTATTTCATTGATTGAGTTGACAAATTCAAAGGCATAATTTTGCTTCGCCAGCTTTCTGGAATAATCACATATTTTCCCATGTGATCGTGGATTTGTTGAACCGCCAGCATTGATGCATTCATTTTGATGGAGTAGTATATTGTTGATGAGAATTATAACTTGCTCGGGGTCGGATTTCTTTTTGTGTGACAGCTCGTTCCTCTTCTCTCGATCTTTTGCGCTCTCCTGCAATAATGTACCGATCCCCATTCCCGTCTTGAGTCTCCGTACAATTCCAACAGCATTCAAATGACTTTTCTGTTGAATGTGACGCTTGAGGTAATCCAACTTCCATTCAGTCCACACTTTTCCCTCGAAAACTCACTTGCTACTTTGGCTTCGCAGCATGTTTTGCAGAGCAGCCCTTTCTCACTCGAAAAAGAAAAAATCTCGCCCAGTTTCACCTCTTGTTCCTCTGTTCGCACATACTCCGACAACCATTCCATCTTAAAAGAACCGCATTTATTTACGAACCAGTTCGTTTCGCCATAGCAAGGACCTCTCTACTCCGCAGCACCGTTAGCTGTAAACTAACATGCAAATCAACAGCACGTCACGTACGCATAAAGCGCTATTTATGACATTGATTGGCTGCGTAAGTAAATACGTGTGAACCGCATCATATCATTAGCTGGACACTGTTAGTCACCGCCTGTTGTCACCTGTCACTCACTGAGTTGCATTGCAAAATGGTACAGAATAAATGGTTATGTGTTTATTTTATTTACAGTTCAGGTTTAATTTTATTGTATGCGCTGCATAGATTTGCTGTGCGCGGAGAACGTGGGAGCAGTGCGCGATTGCGCAAGCGCGCAGCTTAGAGGGAACATTGGTTGTCTGTGATGGATGTGAAAGACAAGCTGCACTGCTGCATTTAGTATGATTGTGTGTGTGAGATTGGTCAGGGATGTGTGAGATTGGTCAGGGATGTGTGAGATTGGTCAGGGATGTGAGAGATTGGTCAGGGATGTGTGAGATTGGTCAGGGATGTGTGAGATTGGTCAGGGATGTGTGGTGTGGAGGCCAGGAGGTGACGCTTGGTGCCGCTCGTCTCCAGAGCAGTGGGAAGAGCTCGGTGTTGGAGAGCCTGGTGGGGCGGGACCTGTTGCCGCGGGGGACGGGCGTAGTGACGCGCCGCCCGCTGATCCTGCAGCTGGTGCACGTGGACCCGGAGGAGCGCAGGAAAACCCACCAGGAGAACGGTAACCGCGGAGACCCGCAACCTCTGGCGCTCAGCCGCACTCCACCCTGTCTGTGTGTGTGTGTGTGTGTGCGTGTGTGTGTGTGTGTGTGTGTGCGTGTGTGTGTGTGTGTGTGCGTGCGTGCGTGCGTGCGTGCGTGTGTGTGTGTGTGTGCGTGCGTGCGTGCGTGCGCTTGTGTGTGCGCTTGTGTGTGCGCTTGTGTGTGTGCTTGTGTGTGCTTGTGTGTGTGTGTGTGTGTGCGTGTGGATAGTGGGCGAGTTGTGTGTGTGTGTGTGTGTGTGTGTTTGTCCATTTGTGTCTGTATTGTTACACTGTCATCATCTTCTTTCTATGACTCAGTTCTATTGAGGTTTTTAAAAAGCTCTGTGGGGTGAGGTCATGTGTTAGTCGCTGTGGAACTCGTGTGCAGGGCAGCTGGAGCGCTAGTCACAGCAGGACTGGAAACATGCTGTGGATGTGTAACGATGCGTTGTCCAATCCATGACAAAGCGAATCTTTTAAAATACAGCAGAGAAAAGTTTGACGGAAAGAAGTACAAACAAAGTAGCAGAGTGTGGAGGTGGGAGAGTTGTCATTACTACAGAAATGCTAAAGATAGGCCAGGGCGTCTCATACTTGGGACTGGACTCCTGTGTATGCTGTTTTTTGTTACAGCCAATCTCATTATCGATTAAAGTATTCATTCAGTACCATACTGACTGACTTTCAGAAGGAATCCCTTGCCATATAGAGCATTGGAGAATGAAAACGTTAATTGATCTGACAGATTAAAATTCCTGTGAATATGAGACATTTGTTGTTCATGGCATACACAGCTATTTCTGCCATAGTGTGGCTTTAAGAGGGTAAATATTCCCTCAATAGACATTACAAGGGTTCAAAATTAAGAACAATTACAATTCAACGGAGTTCAACTGTGCCTGGAATGAAAGCCAGCCAGCGCTTGAAATGTAGACACAACATTTTCGCAAACAAATAGCGGATGTATACTCCTATACGCAGCGAGCTCATATTGCCTTCCCTCCTCCCTCCCTGGGGTGGACAGCCAATTGCCGCCCCCTAGTGGCACTGCTGGCCAGCCTATATTTTATTCTGAAATAATTTGGGTCCTCGGATGGCGCAACCGGTAAAGGCACTTGCCCTGAGTGCAGGTTGCACTGTGGCCAGGGGTTCGGAGCTCTGGACAGGCGTCCCACTCGGGGGTGGTGATTGGCTGTCCTCCCCAGGGGGAGGGGGAAGGGGGGAGGGACGCTGGGACAAGCTCGCTGCAGGCACAGAAAGCTTCCCTGAGTGTATTGGTGTCACGATTGATGGCTTGGCGAGTTTTCATGCTTATCCTCCTGTGGAAATGTTTTCGAACATCTGTGATCTGTTAAAGCCCCCACAAACCGCAAACAGAAGTTTGCAACACCCAAATGAACACATCCCTTTATTGTTTTCACCCGCCTTCAACCTGAATGAGAGACACAGCTTACTGTAGGCCATATTGAAAGAATAGCCTACGGTTTTACATTTGAATTAATACATTGTTATCTTTAGGTACGTTCATATTATGAACCATATCATTCTTAATTGAATGGAATATAGATAATGAATTATGAATGTTAACAGTAGCGTATGCCTGCTTACACATACACACTCACCCTCCCTCTGTGTGTTTCCAAGGCTAGCGGAATGTCATTAAAGATGGCGGAAAGGTTTTGGTTTCCGGATCACGGAGGGAATCGAGGATGTAGAACGGAGGAGAGGAAGCGAATGGAAGGCACCCCAGGAGTCGAGTATCTGGTGCGTCTATAGGATCTTGGATAATAACAGTTGCACATGCTCAATCACGTGGTACAGAAAGAGACCAATGAAATGGCGATTCGTGGTGTTTCGTGCAGGAATGCAGCGGGAAGTGGCTGTCGCCAGCCAGCGACCAAAGATTGTCTGTCATCGGTGGCCCAAGTGACTGCACGCTAAATAAGGTACGTTTCGATTTGTTGTTTTAATCTGCGAGCCAACTATTGCAGCTAGTACGCTGGTGTAACCGTGTACATCAGAGCTTGAGATCGCAGGTTGTGCTGTAGCAATAGTTTGTCATGTAACAGTCCGGGAATCCCTTCGCTACCTAAGCCAGCTAACCCCGTTCTCCAGGCAGGGAGGAAACGTCAGGTCAGCTCGCCAGATACTTTCTGAGTCGGGTGGGCAGATAGCGAGCACCGATTTAACTGCGTTCTCCAATTAAATCATTCACAAAACGCCTGAAGCCACCAGCCTAACACAGGAAGCACTAGTTTGTGTTTTTTTTACTAGCTAGTAGCTAACGTCATTAAATTAACGTTATCTTCTTTTCACAGTTACATTAACGTTACTTTCCTAAGGTTGTATGTTAAGTTATTTATTCAGCCACCTGTCATATGCAAAATCAACTTATGATATAATGTTCTATCACCAAGTTAAGTGTCTAGGTAGCAAGATACAACTAGCTAACGTTAACTATGCATATTTGAATTTATTAACTTGTCATGTGTCAGTCAAACGCACTACAGTATTAGGCCTTAGTGTTAGCTTTGAAACTGTTTGTAGCTGCACATAATTAGTGTGCGTGCATGCTTTGTAGCTGGCTTATTGTTCCTGAAGTTTATAGAAATATTCACGTTGGCTTGCTAATAAAATGTTGGTTCACTGGTTTAGCAATCGTGCACTATACATACAATATATGCCCCTTAGCAGACGCTTTTATCCAATGTGACTTACAGTAGTGAATGTATACATTTTTCAGTATATGTGGTCCCCAATGGGAATCGAACCCACAACCTAAGCGCTGTCAGCGCCATGTTCTCCCTACTGAGCCACACAGAACCACAGAACTACACACGTGGTAGCTAGCTATGATCAACATTGTGAATGTAATGTATCCTAAGTTTTCTGTGTTCAAAACTGTAAGGTAAGAGTATGATGGCTATTCATAGCAGGTAAAATGTAATGTATTGTGTAGCTGTATGTCCTCAGGATGCCATCTTAAGAAATATTCGCTACTTATTTTCATACTTTTGTCTTTGTTCTCCCATTGCGTATGCATATTTCAAAATTCAACCATTCCAAATCATTTGAGGCATAGCACACTTTAACAATATTAACTTCAACAGATCTGACCCATGTTTGCTAAATACTCTGCTCTACTCTGTGTTTGACAGTTGAATTTATATTCCCCCCGCCCCGATACCCAGGGCAATCACCATCATGGCAGCTCCGCAGTCAGCCCTAACAGTAGCAGTGTGCATTCTGATGAGAACAGAAGTGATCCTTGCCCAAAAGCACTACTATGAGATTCATCTTGGGGAATGCTGTTTTTCTCTTCAGCAGAATGCCGTTCCTGTACAGACAGTTCTGCTGGAGATCAAATGGAGAGAGAGAGCACACATGGGCCAGCAGTGAAACTTACAGTAACACTGCAGGAATACTACCACAGAGATTGATTTGTTTTTCTCTCACAAAATGACAGAACACCATTCCATGTGTTTCCCCTTGTTAGAACTGTATCAGCCATTACATAGAATATTTCCTCCCAAAATCAATCTTTTATTCAAAATCAATTGAATTGGTGTCTAGCTGATATTTACAAAACAGGTAGAGGGTACTCCACAATAGAACAACATCACTTCATTTTAGAAAGGGTTTGTCATTTTAAGGCTATATCCATACTGTACCATATACATTTTTCAAAAACAATGAGGTTATGTATTTGCATTCTTTTATTGTTTAGTGGCACCACCTTGGATCAGTCATCCAGCAGTGGACTTTGAGGCTTTTTATGGTCTAAAATGCAGAGGCAACAGATTGCTAAGCCATTAACCCTTTACCTGAAATACTGTGAGAAAAACAAAATAAAAAAATAGTTATTTGCTCATTTTTATTACTTAATAATAAATAATAACAACAAGTTATTACAGTTTTTTTCAACTGCTAACATGCTTTGGTCAAAACTGAAGTCACAATTTCAAAACTCTTCACACAGTCATCGAACCAGAAGTCTATGTGGACCAAACAATTAATCATTTTTCATTGCTTTCACACAAAATGCATTCACTGACCACATTTTCCAAAATTCATGAACTCTTTTCTCATTCATACTCCACCACCCACTATATATTTGCAGCACATTTTTCAAATGCTAACACACTGTTTTCAAAACTGTTAAAAACGCATTCAAAACAGAATTACGTCACAATGTGTGCAGCACTGTCCAATGATGGTTTGCTGTTACACAAACCACTCATTGGCCCCTACAATACAGAGAGGCTCATTTCTTTTCTGGATGACCTGCATAAATGACTTGTGCCAGCAGAGGAGAGAGGGGCAGGAAACTCCCCTACCTTCATTGTTGTGTGGGATAATGTGGCATTCCACCACTCTGCTGCAGTCACAGACTGGTTTGCTGCACATCCCAGGATGTTAGTACTATTCGTGCCTCCATACTCCCCCTTCCTAAACCCCATAGAAGAGTTTTTCTCTGCGTGGAGGTGGAAGGTGTTTGACCACCGTCCACATGACCAGATGTCCTTACTGGATGCCATGAATGTGGGGTGTGGAGACATTTATCCTAAAGACTGCCAGGGTTGGATTAGACATTCCAAAAGATACTTTCCAAGATGCATCGCCAGAGAAGACATAAGATGTGATGTTGATGAGAACTTGTGGCCAAATGCAGGAGAGAGGGAGAACTAGAACCCTCACAGTACTGTACAGTATGAGTGATTATACTATACATGTTGTTTTTTTGTGATTATTATTGCAGCCCTGGAATTTCAGGAAATTGCTATTTTTTGTTTCAACTTTTTATTTTTCACAAGTAAATTACTATATGCAGAGATATAGAAAAAATAAACGATATTGAAGCAAATTTCTGCATTTCTGATTCATTGTTGTTACATATACTTTAGTACAGTCAATAAAGTGAAAGGGTGTTATTCTTATTCTATAATGAAATACTGATTTATGTGAAAAATCATTCAAACTTCAAAGATAAAAGTTCATAATTTATGTAATGCTCCCTGTTGTTAGTGTTTTTAGGTCAGTGTGTTATGAGTGACAATGTATGCTTTCCGAGTGAGAATTGTTGCCTTATTTTGAGACATGTATGAAGTGTTTTGGTGGTTTGAGGGAGTTTTGGAAGTGAGATGAACTGTTTGGCCAAGATGCATGTTGGCAATGCAGACTGTATGAAGAGTTTTGAAAAAGTGTCTTCAGTATTGACCGATGCTTGTTAGCAATTGAAAAAAACTGTAACAAGCTACTTAAAAAAATATATATATATATATATTCTTCACCATTGTGGAAATTGCTAAATTACAGATATTTATGTAACCCTTCTTTGATAACATTTTAAAATTTTACATTTTAAGCATTTAGCAGACGCTCTTATCCAGAGCGACTTACAAGATGTGCATTAATACATGGTAGGAACAATCATAGTTAGCGCACAGGATCAGTGCAGTAATACAGCAATAGACATCATTGCAGGCGTCTGCATATCATACCTGTAACACTGGGAAAGAAAAGGTTAGTGGGTTTTTTTGTTTTTTTTAAATAGTGTAGAACAAGTAAACAGTGGTGACGACAGACAGGCTAGATGGACAGTGTTCAGTGGTAGTGGAGTCTTTAGAGGTGGGTTTTGAGTCTCTTGCGAAAGATTGCAAGTGATTCCGCGGTCCTGACTGATTGCGGAAGGTCGTTCCACCAGCGAGGGATCAGGACAGAGAAGAGGCGAGACTGCGAGGAGTGGCTGCCAGGCGCCCGGAGGGATGGGGCAGTCAGTTTGCCAGAGGAGGCGGAGCGGAGGGGTCTGGGAGGTGTGTAGGGAGTGATGAGTGACTGGAGGTATGGGGGAGCAGTCCCTCTGGCCGCTTGAAGCAAGCACCAGTGACTTGAATCTGATGCGTGCTGCAATGGGGAGCCAGTGCAGAGAGGAGAGTAGAGGGGTGACGTGGGTGAACTTCGGCTGGTTGAACACCAGGCGAGCGGCAGCGTTCTGGACTAGTTGCAGTGGCTTGATGGCACAGGCCGGAAGGCCTGCCAGCAGGGAATTGCAGTAGTCCAGACGTGAGATCACCAAGGCGTGGAAGAGGACAGCCAGCATCACCAACATGTTGGATGTCTTCCACCGACGATGCCTCAGAACCATCTTGAGGATCTCATGGCGAGACCACATCACCAATGAAGAAGTGATGAGAAGGACAGGGGTGGCGCTACTGTCTGACATGGGCTGTGTTCGAAACTGTTCACTCGTTCACTCGTTCCCTATTCCCTATGTAGTGTTCCCTATGTAGTGTTCCATGTAGTGAACAATTAAACTGTTTTCGGACACTACAACTGAACGTCATTTGCGTCAAAAACAAAGTGCCGGATATTCAGGTGACGCAAGCGGATGCGCCCAGTATCACGTAAGCAAACCGAGCACTCATGACAGCAGGTTGAAATGTACTCAGGTAGTATCGGGTTTGCATGTTCAGTTTTGAATGTTAAACCCCAAATAAATTGTTGAAATTCTAATGATAATAAGTGTGGTTTTGTCAACTGTGGTGCTGTCTGCTAGCCACTGCTTTAGCCACCAATAGCTACCTATATGGAAGTCGTGAGCTAACTAAGACACGACTGCATTGCATTGTGGTATACAGGAGAAATAGTAGGGTACATTCGTTGTTCACTACAAATCGCTGTGAATTGTGGTTATTTTATAGTGGACTATATAGTGAACATACATTTACATTTTACATTTTAAGCATTTAGCAGACGCTCTTATCCAGAGCGACTTACAAGATGTGCATTAATGCATGGTAGGAAAAATCATAGTTAGCGCACAAGATCAGTGCAGTAATACAGCAATAGACATCTGCATTCATCACCTTCCACACCTGTAACACTAGGAAGGAAAAGGTTAGTGTTTTTTTTTTTTTTTTTTTTTTTTGGGGGAGTATAGTGTTGAACAAGTAAACAGTTGGTGAAGACAATTTAGCTAAATGGACAGAGTTCTGGTACTGAAGTGGGTTTTGAGTCTCTTGCGGAAGATGGCAAGTGATTCCGCGATGGGAAGGTCGTTCCACCAGCGAGGCAGGACAGGAGAAGAAAGGCCTGCCAGGCGCCCGGAGGGAAGGGACAGTCAGTTAACCAGAGGAGGCAGTCTGGGAGGTCCAGGGAGTGATGAGTGATGGAGGTATGGGGAAGCACCTCTGGCCTGGACCAGGACTTGTTGATGTGGCCAGTCTAGAGGGGTGGGTGAGTGAACTTCGGCTGGTTGAACACGGATGAGCCTCATTCTGGATGTTGTGGCTTGATGGCACAGGCTGGAAGGCCTGCCAGCAAGTTCAGTAGTCCAGATGTGAGATCACCAGGGCCTGGACCAGGAGTCCTCTTGGGTGAACAAAATGAACAGTTGAGGTCCGAATTCTAACAGCAAAATTAACTTGAGATTTAGGGAATTTAGGGAATAGGGAACGGTTTCGAACACAGCCCTGCTCTCTGACAGGAGAAGAAGACTGGCTGGACACGTACTCCGACTGCCAAGAGAGCGACCAGCGAGTGTGGCAATGGACTGGGTGCCAGAGGGCGGCAAGAGGAAGAGAGGGAGGCCAAAGAAGACGTGGAGACATACGTTTAAGGAAGACCTAAGCAAGATGGGTGTCAGCTGGCATGGTGCACGGAGGGTCGCCAGTGACCGGTGCAGATGGAGGGGACTCGTCGCCCAATGTTCCAGCAGGAACGGGAGGAACTAAGTCTAAGTCTAAGCCTGCACCGAGGGTTGAGTGAGGGGTGAAGCTTTTTGGCTGTTTGCTAATGCTATTCTCAACGCATTTACGATACTCATCGTGTTCTTTGGAGTGATGAACCCTCAAGTGGCGGATCAAATTAGTCGTGCCGAATGTCTTCGGCGTAGTTCCTCCTTAATTAACCTTTTTGTGCATACAGTACATATTGCAAGCGTCCTCTTCATAGACTTTGTAATAATTCCAGACTGCTGACATTTTGCCAGCTAACGGATTCAGTTTATAATGCAGCGTGCGCATGGACTAGGCTCATTTCAGGATTTCCAGATCGGCCAAAATAGAAAATAAATCTGCCGGTCGCGTTAAAGGGCAAAAACCGTCCGGTTCCGGTCTATTGCCGATCGATCGGTGCATCCCTAGTTTTCATTAGTAGCGTTTTCATTAACCATATTTTCAAGCAATCGAGTTCAAACGTGTGAGAGGTTTCCTCAAATGTTTGGGTGGAAATGGGATGATGGAAGCAAACTCTACTGGAGGTATTGCAAATCCAGCAGTATGTGGAAAAACAAAGCGTGTGTACCCCGTGGTTAAGAGAGACACACTTTCTGTCACAAGTTCTGCCAAACTTTCCTCACATCGTTGGGCCCCTTAAATGTATTCTCCCCATAATACAACAGAAAATGCCCATACTTTATCTTCTACCTTAAAATGCAAAATGTTACCGTTCTTCTCCCAATAGAGCTTGTTCTCACCCTGGTTCGCGGTGTGCAATATCGTATCGAGCCAGACGTTCTCCTTTCCTTGTCATGTTGTTTCTGTTCTTTGTTGGCCTACATTTAGTTTATAATCCATGCACAGCTGGTGTCTAGCTCTTTCATTTTTCTCATTCTGTGGAAAGCTTGTATGCGAATTTTATATGAATGAAGAGCCATGGATTATGGTGCATTTAGAGAAATAAAATGGTATACTGTTAAGTTTGTTGTGTGTTTGTTTCTCTTTTTTTGGGAGGGTGGGGGGGGGTGTTCAACTGGGGGTCTGTGGCCCTCTGGGGGTCTGCGGGGGTACTGCAGGGGTCCCTGGCTGAGCTTAAAATATATATGAATTTTCGAATAAAAATAAATTACTTTTATAGTTTTAATATGTCTATATTGAACCAGTTCAGCCATAGGAACCTGTTTTAATATGTCTTAATGTGGTATCTTTACATTGCATAATTTGTTTACTTAGGAATTTATCCAGAATTAGTTTATCCTGGTTGACAAATCTATTTAGCCAGCATGTCATTCTTTACATTATATTTTTATTCTGCTTAACCCTCTGAGGTCCGTGCTAAGCTTTGAGATGGTTTGTAATTTTGGCATGGTCTGATATTTATCTCAATTTCATCAACTTAACACACACTTACTCCAAAGTGTTTGATATTTTTATTTGAAGGACAATCACAGCTACATTTGTATGCCATCAATAGTTTGGTTAGTATCATATGCAGCTTGTAAATAGATCTACAAACACACAAGTTAAAAATAGTAAATTTTTCTGCTGTCACAAAAGTTGTGAAAGCACACACTAAACTATAGTGACGAATTGTTTTGCCAATGTGCGTTTGTTCATCAAGGTCTTGATTATGTAAGGGTGTGAAAACAGTTTAGCACATCTGAGATCTAAATAGCTAAAAACCTGTTTTTATCAGAACTGGTCACATTTATTTCAGGCTGTGGGAGGGCTAAATGCTAAATACCTGAATATTCATTATTCATTGTCCACACCTCTAAGAGTTGTCAGATGGGCCATCTCTCTCTCTCAAAGGCCATCAGAGTAAGCAAGTCAGTGAGCCATGCAGAAGAATATATGCTTTTTTCATTTTGGAAGATTTATTGAAAACAGCACACAAACTACTATACAGTATATACAGGGGAATGCCACATATTACAAGTCATACAGCCTAACAATAATGCACATAATATCCTCCTGAGACCCAAGGAAAAAAAGGGTCTTCCAATTAAACTTTTTTTGTGATTTTTTTCACTTTAGAGTTAAAACAGCAACTCACAATTTAGATTTTAAATGGCTAAGCAATATTTGAGTTACCATTTCTCCTTTCACGACAAGCGCTTCTTGTGGCAGCAGCCATTTTTGCTCTTATTTTATTATCCACAAACGTAGGCAAAACAATGTCGGAGGCGACACGCAAATAACTCACAAAACAAACCAAAATGATAAACGAACTGGAACAAACAAAGCTAGCTGAACAAACAAAGCTAGCTAAACAGCAAATCAAAACGTAATCCCAAACACGGATTTAACTAAACAGAAGCACTCTAATAATAAACAAAAACAAGAATCTATTTTACAAGGACGTGAGATCATGAAACCGATCATGCTACATACGATTTTTTATAATATTTTAGGCTGTTTGAAAAGTATTCTTCCATAGATCTTGTGTGCCTATTGCAATTTGTTACGTTGCAACACGCGAATATGTAGTCACAAGGCGGAATTCATATATTGAATATATATACGAGTATTTGATAACATGGCAAATCAAATATAGTTACTTACTCTTCGTCAGTTATTGTCTTCGTCGCTTTTCATCAATACTCTCAAACACTGCAGCGCAGAAAATCTTTCCATCTTGAATAAAATTGTATGTCTGTATAAAATCTTGCTTCAAATTGTCGGGACAGTTTATGTGTTTACGCCGGCGTTTTCACACATGGCCCCACGCCCCGCCCGCCCCGCCCCACACACCTCCCGAAACTCGCATCTAGTTACCATGTCAATAGAAGGGGACGTTACTACCAGGTAAAAAAGAGAGTAAAAGGCAAGGTTTACTTTTGGTCTAATTAACCTAATTTAAAAAATCCCATTTGATTTGCCAGTGCTCAAATCGGAAAGTCGCGATTCTAAGGTTTCTGTCAATGTTTTTGTCGCGTGTGTATGATAAAATATCGCGAAGTTAGAAATAGTAATATACTTGTATTGCTGCTTGGATCGGCTTAATAAATAAACTTTCTCTGGTTTTCATAAAGCCTGGACTACAGACCTTTGCAAGGCATTCTTCATTATGTTTCGAACTGTAATTGAATGTCGCCCAACGCATTTTAATAGCAAAGCTGGCTAGTTGACGCTAAAGATAGGTATCAGTTACCGTCACGGAATGTCTTCTAGATCAGTGGCTACTATACTCGAAAGGGAATAACACAAACGCCCTTTATTAACGTCATGCGTGTGTACAACGTACTGTAAATTATTGGAACTGTAGTCTTTAAGCAGCAGGGAAATTGTGCTGAGCGATTGCTGTTTCAGACTTCAACCCCCAGAATACATCGCTGCAAAATATTGCGTATTTTTTCTCGGGCGGCTAGATTCGTTGGTGCTAGCGTGAGGGACATTACATTACATTACATTACATTATAGGCATTTGGCAGACGCTCTTATCCAGAGCGACGTACAACAAAGTGTTAACCGTAGTCAAGAACAGTTTAGCTGAAAGCCACCCTAGTGGGAAGTACAATTCCTGGGTGCTAGGAGCAACCACATAGTTAAACTAGGACCCTGTAGGTAAATCTGTAGCCACAATTCAGAGGTAGCAGTAAAGCACTCAATGCAGGAAATAATGCCTAAGCCTAATACAATACATAAACAAGTAGACGTGTAAACTAAGCAACTATGTCCCTAAGTTAACAAAAACCGGACTACGGGGAGAGGTGCACCCTGAAGAGGTGAGTCTTCAGTCGTCGCTTGAAGGTGGCTAGGGTCTCAGCTGTTCTGACTTCCACAGGAAGGTCATTCCACCATCGTGGAGCCAGAACCGACAGGAGACGTGACCGGGAAGCGCAGGTGCGGAGGGGGGGAGGTGCTAGGCGTCCTGAGGTAGCCGAACGGAGAGGTCTGGCAGGTGTGTAGGGTTTGAAGATCTTGGTGAGGTATGTTGGGGCTGATCCCTTGACTGCCTGGTATGCTAGGACCAATGTCTTGAATTTGATGCGAGCTATCACAGGCAGCCAGTGGAGGGTAGTGAGCAGAGGGGTGACATGGGAGTGTCGAGGAAGGTTGTAGATCAGACGGGCCGCAGCGTTCTGGATGAGTTGCAGGGGTCTGATAGCAGATGCGGGAAGGCCAGCCAGGAGCGAGTTGCAGTAGTCCAAGCGGGACAGTACCATTGCTTGGACCAGGAGCTGGGTAGAGTACGTGGTAAGGAAGGGACGGATCCTCCTGATGTTATACAGGAAGAATCTGCACGCCCGGCTTACCGCTGCAATGTTCATTGATAGGGACAGCCTGTTGTCCATCACCACACCGAGATTCTTCACGCAGGGTGATGATGTCACCAGGGTGTCACCTAGAGAAATGGAGAAATCAAGGTGGGGAGAGTTTAGGGCAGGAATGAAGATTAGCTCTGTTTTACCTGGGTTGAGCTTTAGGTGGTGACTGTCCATCCAGCTCTGAATGTCCCCCAGGCAAGCAGCGATGGGTAGAGACCTGAGTGTCTGATGGGGAGAAGGAGAGAAAGAGTTGAGTGTCATCAGCATAACAATGGTAAGATAAGCCGTGGGCAGAGATTACAGAGCCAAGGGAGCGGGTGTACAGGGAGAAGAGAAGGGGACCGAGGACTGAGCCCTGTGGAACCCCGGTGGGGAGGGAGCAAGGCGATGATACTTTACCAGCCCAGGCAACCTGGAAGGAGCGACCGGAGAGGTAGGACTCGATCCAGGCGAGGGCTGTACCGCAGATCCCTGTTGCTGCCAGGGAGGACAGGAGGATGGAGTGCTCCACAGTGTCGAAGGCAGCGGAGAGATCAAGCAGGATCAGGATGGAGGAGAGAGGGAGGCGGCTCGTGCGGTGTGAAGAGCTTCATTGACCGAGAGGAGAGCGGTTTCTGTTGAGTGGCCAGGTCTGAAGCCGGACTGGTAGGGGTCCAGCAGGTTATTTTCTGTAAGGAAAGCAGAGAGTTGGTGAGATACCGCTCTTTCGAGGGTTTTAGACAGGAAGGGGAGGAGGGATACTGGGCGATAATTCTGGATAACTGAGGGGTCTAGAGTGGGTTTTTTCAGCAGAGGGTGATATGGGCCCTTTTGAAGGGCGAGGGAAACAACCAGAAGACAGGGAGGAGTTCACAAGGGAGGTGACAAATGGGAGGATGTCAGGTGTGATCGCCTGGAGGAGGGATGAAGGGATAGGGTCGAGGGCACAAGTGGTAGGGCGGTGGGAGAGGAGGAGGTGGGAAATATCAGAGTCTGAGAGGGGAGAAAAAGGGGAAGCAGGGGGAGGGCACAGAGGGAGTGGAGGGCACCGCGGGAGTGGAAGGCACAGAGGGAGTGGAAGGCACAGAGGGAGTGGAGGGAGCAGAGGGAGCAGAGGGAGCAGCGGGAGTGGAGGGCACAGCGGGAGTGGAGGGCACAAAGGAGCTGCGGATGTCTGCAATTTTCTCCTCGAAGAAAGCAGCAAAGTCATCTGCGGTGAAGGGGGACTGAAGTGGGGGAGGAGGTGTGCTGAGGAGAGAGGAGAAAATAGAGAACAGTTGACGAGGTTTAGATAAAGAATTTTGAATTTTAGTTTGGTAGAAGATTGCCTTAGCGGCAGTGACAGCAGAAGAAAACACAGACAGTAAAGACTGATAGGATGAAAGGTCGGACGAGTGCCTGGATTTGGCCCACTTCCTCTCAGCAGCACGGAGGCTGACCCGGGAGGTGCGCAGGGTGTCGGACATCCAGGGACTAGGAGGGGATGAGCGTGCAGGTCTAGGGAGAAGAGGACAGAGAGAGTCAAGTGCAGAGGACATGGATGAGATTAAGGTGGAGGAAGCGGTGTCAGTGGGGAGTCTAGAGAACGCTTTAAGGGGGGGGGAAGCAGTGACAAGGGGAGCGAGGGAGGAGGGGAGAGGGAGCGTTACGACGGGCAGTGATGGTGGGTGTTGGAAGAGGGGAGGGAGGATGGGGGACAAGGGAGAGGGAGAAGGAAATGAAATGGTGATCAGATGTATGCAAGGGGGTAACCGTGAGGTTGGAGCAGGGGCAGTTCCTCAGGAAGGTCAGGTCTAGGAGGTTGCCCGCCTTGTGGGTTGGGGGGGAGTTTTGCAGGGAGAGGTCGAAGGAGTGGAGTAGTGGTAGGAAGGCAGCAGACTGGGGGGCCTCTAAGTGGATGTTGAAGTCTCCCAGGAGGATCAGCGGGGTGCCGTCCTCAGGGAAGGAGCTGAGCAGGGTGTCAAGCTCGTCGAGGAAGCATCCCAGGGGCCCTGGTGGATGATAAACAACAACAATAGAGAGTTTAGTAGGATAGGTGATGGAGACAGGGTGGCATTCAAAGGAGGATATAGACAGGTTGGAGAGGGGAATGACTGAGAACTTCCAAGCGGGGAGATAAGCAAACCTGTACCACCACCACGGCCGGATGGCCGGGGGTGTGGGAGAAGGAGTAGGCGGACGAGAGGGCAGCAGGAGTAGCGGAGTTGTCAGGGCTGATCCAGGTCTCGGTGAGGGCGAGAAACTGGAGGGACAGGAGGGAGGCATAGGCAGAGATGAAGTCAGCCTTCTGTGTGGGCCGACCGACAGTTCCATAGCCCCCTGAGATTGTGAAGCTGTCACAAAGGGTCAGGGGGTAGGAGAGGTTGGAGAGGTTCCGTTGTCGCGGGAGGGTGCGACGGTGGAAGCGCGTACTGAATGGGAGAGAGCAGACTGTTATGGGGTGCGGGCACATTCTGTGAGGGAGCGACGCAAGCGTCTGAGATCACAGACAGGTGGACACAATAACGTGGTAATTGCACGGATTAGTCTTTACAATTCGCTGCAATCAAACTAACGATGACTCAAAATTAAGAATAACACGGCTAATCAAGATCCGTAATAGCAAAATAAGTACAAAGTTTACGAAACTACAGATAACTAACAGATCAGTCAAACTAACGCGGTAAACTCTAGCAAACCGAAAAATACTAAACACGCCAGAAGTAAACAAACAGCGGATCAATTCAGAACACAGGCAAACACTTTCTGGTTCCTTGACAAGCTGGAACCACCTTATACCTTCGCTCTGACAGAGGTAAAAAGAGATCACAGACAGGTGGACACAATAACGTGGTAATTGCACGGATTAGTCTTTACAATTCGCTGCAATCAAACTAACGATGACTCAAAATTAAGAATAATAACGGCTAATCAAGATCCGTAATAGCAAAATAAGTACAAAGTAGACTACGCAAAGTTTACGAAACTACAGATAACTAACAGATCAGTCAAACTAACGCGGTAAACTCTAGCAAACCGAGAAATACTAAACACGCCAGAAGTAAACAAACAGCGGATCAATTCAGAACACAGGCAAACACTTTCTGTGTTGGATGACTTGGATTGGATGACTTTGTCCCTGTTTGGCAGGGCAGTTAGCGGTCCATTAATTTCGGCAGGTGCCACATTTGCTGAAACATGGAGGCTCTTATCCCTGTTATTAACAAGCTCCAGGACGTCTTCAATACAGCGGGGACGGATATTATCCAGCTGCCGCAGATTGCAGTGGTTGGCACACAGGTATAGGAGCACATTACTTCCTCTTCTATTAATAATCGCTTTAGCGATCAAGCTTCCCATAAATGGGTTGCTAGGTACTTACTGTGGATGTTGCAGTCAAATAGGTGATATGCTTTATTGCATGTAGGCTTACGTTTACACAACAGCAGCAGGTACAGGCTGCAGTGATCTGCATGAGACGCTTTGCTGCAGCTGTTTTGCTCAACGTTACTAGTAACATTAACGTCCGCTGTTTGAAACCCTTTTCCGCTACGTTAAAATGTCGTTGTGACCATGAACATATAACGTGAACCAATTAAAAATAACTAACGTTATCTCAAATATATAAATCTGTGTCGGATATTGTGAATAGTTTAAAGTTGACAGCGAAGCCCTGTTTTTAATATAGTTCGATGTAGCTTCTTGGCTACAAGGACACCGCGGACCTCAGATTAGAGCACATAACCTATTATCAGCGAACTAGCATCCTAGCTATTCATACAGCATTCATTTAGTCACTCACTGTTGATTAAAGAGTGTATCTTTAAAATCTGTCTTGGTGTTTGTATTTCACGTGGTCCAATAACGCGGAACTGACAGCATGCCAGAGCCATCTTGACATGTTTCCATGGCCGTGTGAAGTTAGATCTGTGAGGTTTATCCCCTCCAAGGCTGCGATCGCCGCTGTTGTCATTTTAAATGTTGTGTGTTTGATGTGCTGTATTTGAACGTGTTTGCTGAGAAGTAAGGAAGCGGGCCTAACTCTTTTGTGCCATGATCACAGATCTCCACAACTGATATCCAAACTCATGTTGACTAGACTGGAGTGATGGGTGGTGTGCGGTGCAGTGTGTTGAGATGTACCAACCGAGCTCAGAACTTCACTTCCCATCGTCACCTCTGTTAGACTCTGTACCCACAGGAAAGCCAGGCTGTTGAGCCAGGTAGTACTGTATGAATGTTTGGGAACAGTGCAAGTAAAGTGGAATTTAATTGGTGAATTGCATCGTTCCAAGGAGAAAGACCATTTCCACAAACTCTGTCCTAACTTGTCATTCTATTTGTGGGCTGTTAAGAGGATGTTTTTGTCCGAGAGTCTGGCAGGATGAGACAGTGTGAGGGCGTCACGACAACGTAATGGAACTTGTTGGTTTGTTTATTAGTCCATTTGTCCCCTGTGAATACAGCCCCACTGGCATATAAATCAACATGCCAAGGACAGATCACATGCCACAGATCACGCGGATATATTCTTTAAATGAAAGAAACTTCCCTCAAGCCTTTTAACCTTTTCTATCCCTCTGGAGAAGATCACCCTTACATTTAGTACTGTGGAATATGGCGCTTAACTTTCAGAAGTAAATACTCGTGGTGATGTGGAGTGGTTTCCCCTAAACAACGAAGGGGAAAATCAAATCCTTCCCCTTTGTGATATTCACTCGTCCTTCAAGGCAGCACTGAACTCAGGAGTAATTAAGCACAGTGCATCATTACAGTGGTATGACGCATAACATAGGTTGTCTGTGATGGATGTGAAAGACAAGCTGCACTGCTGCATTTAGTATGATTGTGTGTGTGAGATTGGTCAGGGATGTGTGAGATTCAGGGATGTGAGAGGGATGTGTGAGATTGGTCAGGGATGTGTGAGATTGGTCAGGGATGTGTGAGATTGGTCAGGGATGTGTGGTGTGGAGGCCAGGAGGTGACGCTTGGTGCCGCTCGTCTCCAGAGCAGTGGGAAGAGCTCGGTGTTGGAGAGCCTGGTGGGGCGGGACCTGTTGCCGCGGGGGACGGGCGTAGTGACGCGCCGCCCGCTGATCCTGCAGCTGGTGCACGTGGACCCGGAGGAGCGCAGGAAAACCCACCAGGAGAACGGTAACCGCGGAGACCCGGAACCTCTGGCGCTCAGCCACCCTCCACCCTGTCTGTGTGTGTGTGTGTGTGTGTGTGTGTGTGTGTGTGTGTGTGTGTGTGTGTGTGTGTGTGTGTGTGTGTGTGTGTGTGTGTGTGTGTGTGTGTGTGTGTGTGTGTGTGTGTGTGTGTGTGTGTGTGTGTGTGTGTGTGTGTGGCGTGTGTGTGTGTGTGTGTGTGTGTGTGTGTGTGTGTGTGTGCGTGTGTGTGTGCGTGCGTGCGTCGTGTGCGCTTGTGTGTGCGCTTGTGTGTGTGCTTGTGTGTGTGCTGTGTGTGTGTGTGTGTGTGTGTGTGTGTGTGTGTGGATAGTGGGCGAGTTGTGTGTGTGTGTGTGTGTGTGTGTTTTGTCCATTTGTGTCTGTATTGTTACACTGTCATCATCTTCTTTCTATGACTCAGTTCTATTGAGGTTTTTAAAAGGCTCTGTGGGGTGAGGTCATGTGTTAGTCGCTGTGGAACTCGTGTGCAGGGCAGCTGGAGCGCTAGTCACAGCAGGACTGGAAACATGCTGTGGATGTGTAACGATGCGTTGTCCAATCCATGACAAAGCGAATCTTTTAAAATACAGCAGAGAAAAGTTTGACGGAAAGAAGTACAAACAAAGTAGCAGAGTGTGGAGGTGGGAGAGTTGTCATTACTACAGAAATGCTAAAGATAGGCCAGGGCGTCTCATACTTGGGACTGGACTCCTGTGTATGCTGTTTTTTGTTACAGCCAATCTCATTATCGATTAAAGTATTCATTCAGTACCATACTGACTGACTTTCAGAAGGAATCCCTTGCCATATAGAACATTGGAGAATGAAAGTGTTAATTGATCTGACAGATTAAAATTCCTGTGAATATGGGACATTTGTTGTTCATGGCATACACAGCTATTTCTGCCATAGTGTGGCTTTAAGAGGGTAAATATTCCCTCAATAGACATTACAAGGGTTCAAAATTAAGAACAATTACAATTCAACGGAGTTCAACTGTGCCTGGAATGAAAGCCAGCCAGCGCTTGAAATGTAGACACAACAGTTTCGCAAACAAATAGCGGATGTATACTCCTATACGCAGCGAGCTCATATTGCCTTCCCTCCTCCCTCCCTGGGGTGGACAGCCAATTGCCGCCCCCTAGTGGCACTGCTGGCCAGCCTATATTTTATTCTGAAATAATTTGGGTCCTCGGATGGCGCAACCGGTAAAGGCACTTGCTCTGAGTGCAGGTTGCACTGTGGCCAGGGGTTCGGAGCTCTGGACGGGCGTCCCGCTCGGGGGTGGTGATTGGCTGTCCACCCCAGGGGGGGGGGGGGGGAGGGACGCTGGGACAAGCTCACTGCAGGCACAGAAAGCTTCCCTGAGTGTATTGGTGTCACGATTGATGGCTTGGCGAGTTTTCATGCTTATCCTCCTGTGGAAATGTTTTCGAACATCTGTGATCTGTTAAAGCCCCCACAAACCCTTGCAACAGAAGTTTGCAACACCCAAATGAACACATCCCTTTATTGTTTTCACCCGCCTTCAACCTGAATGAGAGACACAGCTTACTGTAGGCCATATTGAAAGAATAGCCTACGGTTTTACATTTGAATTAATACATTGTTATCTTTATCTTCATATTATGAACCATATCATTCTTAATTGAATGGAATATAGATAATGAATTATGAATGAGCACGTTCATATTATGAACCATATCATTCTTAATTGAATGGAATATAGATAATGAATTATGATCCAAGGCTAGCGGAATGTCATTAAAGATGGCGGAAAGGTTTTGGTTTCCGGATCACGTTGGGAATCGAGGATGTAGAACGAGAGAGGAAGCGAATGGAAGGCACCCCAGGAGTCGAGTATCTGGTGCGTCTATAGGATCTTGGATAATAACAGTCGCACATGCTCAATCACGTGGTACAGAAAGAGACCAATGAAATGGCGATTCGTGGTGTTTCGTGCAGGAATGCAGCGGGAAGTGGCTGTCGCCAGCCAGCGACCAAAGATTGTCTGTCATCGGTGGCCCAAGTGACTGCACGCTAAATAAAAAATATGTTACAAGTACTACAACACATTTAGCAAAAATATGGATTATGTTTTCCTTTAGCTAGCTACCTTACCTTACAATTCACTGGATGGATGAATAAATAGCGTTATGCCCATAACGTTAACAATCCATTCATTAATAATATTACATTTTATGGATAGCCATAACGTTAACCTTATTATGATCAGTGGTATAACGTTCAGTTTATTGAAGAATGTGTGGATAATATAGCTAGCTAGTAGCTAGCAAAAATTCCCATGCGTTTTCCATAATAATTAGATTTTGGAGCAAAACTTGCTAGCGCCATCCATTTCCGCTGTCATGGACGCATCAACAACCCCACTTCGTTTTGATTGGTCACCTGGCGTGAAGTGACAGTTGATGCATGGAGCTGATCCGCAAAGTTGAACTATTTTCAACCTTTCGCCAAATCGCTAAGCGGAAAAATGGCGAGCCGCGTCGCGCGGTCTATGGCGCTCATTCGCGTCCTCCCCGCAGGGAATAATGACTTTCATGGCGAACGCTCCGCAGTGTGAATGCCCGCTAAATAAGGTACGTTTCGATTTGTTGTTTTAATCTGCGAGCCAACTATTGCAGCTAGTACGCTGGTGGTGTAACCATGTACATCAGAGCTTGAGATCGCAGGTTGTGCTGTAGCAATAGCTTGTCATGTAACAGTCCGGGAATCCCTTCGCTACCTAAGCCAGCTAACCCCGTTCTCCAGGCAGGAGAAACGTCAGGGTCAGCTCGCCAGATACTTTCTGAGTCGGGTGGGGCAGATAGCGAGCACCGATTTAACTGCGTTCTCCAATTAAATCATTCACAAAACGCCTGAAGCCACCAGCCTAACACAGGAGGCACAGTTTGTGTTTTTTTTACTAGCTAGTAGCTAACGTCATTAAATTAACGTTATCTTCTTTTCGCAGTTACATTAACGTTACTTTCCTAAGGTTGTATGTTAAGTTATTTATTCAGCCACCTGTCATATGCAAAATCAACTTATGATATAATGTTCTATCACCAAGTTAAGTGTCTAGGTAGCAGTGACGTGCCGTGAGGTTCATGGCTGGTGAGGCACTGACTTCATCACAATCAGATTTACAAACATATGAACCCTACAGAGTAGCTTATTCACCATTTGATTGGCAGCAGTTAACGGGTTATGTTTAAAATTTCATATCAGCTTTCTTTACACTTACAAACTGTAGCACACAAAAAAGCACATTTAATTAAAAAAACGTTATTATGGTCTTACCGTTACTTAAAATGAAGTCCATGCGCCCGCTCCTTCAAAACAAAAGCATTGATAACTTGTTTGTAGAAGTTTTACTTGTCTTCCTTCAGTTTTAAAATTCTCTCTGTCTCAATGGAGATCACTGCCCAGGGAAGAAAGTCGTCCTTGATCAGTCCTGTTCCGACTGTATGTTTTAGTCTTTTTCAGTGCTGAGAATGACCGCTCCACCGATGCTGTAGTAGCTGGAATAGTGAGCAGACTAGCTGGAGCAACTTTGTCGCCTCAGGAACAGTTTGAATGAGATCCTTCTGGGCCAAAAAGCTAAGAAGCTGTCCAGGACTTACATTCATCCCTCCGTTTGTGAGCTATACAGTCCAACGAGATCTCGCTTAGTTCCTAAAGTCAAAGAATTTGGCATACTTTGACAGGCTCTGCAGTTTCGTGTCATCAAATGTTGTGACATTTCACGGAATTTTGCGATCACCAAACCAAGAAAGCCAGCTCACCAAATGATCAAACCTAGCCTTCATTTGATGGCTTATGTTATCCAGAATGTTTGAACAGTCGTTTTTTGTTCATATCTAATCGACTGTCTGCCTCCACTCTCTGTCAGGCCAAGTGCGCTGCATTTCTTCTCAAATCGGTCATAGAAACTGTAGTCTGAAGCAAACTTTAGCTCGGGTTGGTCTTCCGTTAGTTATTTACCTCCTGCTTCGATTGAAAGTCCATTTTAGAAAATTGTTTGAGTTTATATATGTAATCTCCATTGTGAAAGTAAGGCCAGACACTGAAAAAATAAACTGATGGCGGCACTTTACTTGCTAACTGAAGATCGTGGCTTGCTGTCTTATTCTGTAGCCGAGGAGTCGGCAGAAGAATCACTGGGATCACGATTGAGTCCTACCGTGAGGCAGGAGAACTGCGTGCCTCACTTAGTGCCTCTTCGCAGCCGTTTTATGATTGCTCAGCACAAGAAACACGTTACACACATACAGTTGTTGACAAAAAAAACACTGTACTTTATATACATCAGCTAAACTATGGAAATGTAATTCATATAGCAAAAGTGTTTGAACATTTTAATAAGCGACATACAGAGACAGCACAATACGGTCTCACTGCATAGTCTCAGGCAATCCATGGTGAGGCTCATCTAGCGGCTGCCTCACAGCACGTCTCTTCTCAGTATTTGAACAGTAAATGTGAAAATTCGGCGATTTTGAATTAAAAAATTAAAAAATAATCTAAAACTGGTGAAGTTAGATAAAATAACT